>JAUCMS010000079.1:4071302-4089889 GCA_032357445.1 Enteromius radiatus
TCGACTATCAGTCGACTATTGGCAAGATTCGAAAATTCCGATTCGACTGTGAAAATCCTTAGTCGGGGACACCCCTAAAAAAATAATAAATAAAACTATACTTTTATATTCACACATCTGGTTGCACAAAATAGTATGATAATGACTCAAAACCATTATAAAATATCCCAATCTTGCATCTTTCATTAAGATATCTGGCCTGTATTTTTTAAGCCTAGGAAAAATAAAGACAGATTACATGGGCTTGCCTCATGTGTTTCTTGTAATACTTGGAAACACAAAACAAAATGTCCAAAACTAATCTCCTTTGCCTACATAAGCAGCACCAATCCCTTTTGATGAAACAAGCCCATTGACACAGTATGTTCTCACAAACGAACTGATGCCAAGGATGCGACAAAGACAGCGGGACTCTATCTGTGTATGTTTTATTTCTCTGAGCTGTGAGCTTTCTATCACGTCTGAACTGATAAAAGAGACGCCTTTTCTTTCTCAAGCACATCCCTCTTTCAGTTCATTCAATAGAGGAATCCTTAGCGATCTCCATCCACCTTTCTGCACCTGTACACAGAAGACTGACATCTTTTCTTTGCTTTGCTTTCATTCACATCTTCTTTTTTTTCTATAAAGCCTGGACTGGAAGTCTGGACAGCTGAATTAGAAAATCTACCATAAAAGTGTCACTCTTCCCAACACCACATAATCTTCCTCTACCTTCATTTTCACACCCATTTTTCTATGCGGTGTAGCTGAGGGCAACAGTATTTGCACTCATCAAGGTTTAATGGCTGGTTAAACAGAGCTTATGTTTCTAAAGATTCCTTCTAGCCATGGAAACATTCTCTTCCGCAAACACTGTTGCATACTAATATCGGCTGGCGTACGTGAGGTAAATGTCTCCAGGGTGTGTGTGTGTGTTTGAGAGTGCATGTGTGTAGATGTTGTGTTTGGGAGATGAAGGGCCAGTTTGTGAGAATCCAGAGGGCTTTCCATAAGCTGGCTAATTAAACACTAAGGACTCGCTGATGGAATGAACTAGAATCTAAAGACATCAGGGAAAATACAAACACATACACACCTCCCACAGTGATTACTGCTAAATTCTCATTCATTCTAGTGATGTTTGATTTGTTAACGCATAATTCATTCACATATATACGTTTGCAAATAAATCAAATTGGGGAAGAAAATTTAAGGAGATTCACTCATATGCAGTTTAAGCAGTTATATACTTAAAATCTAAAAAAACTCAAAAAAATTCTGGCTGAAACTGATAAACAGATCGTTAACTCCATTTTATGACTATATACACATATATAAACTGCAAATTCTATTTAGTAAAGCACACAAAAATGAAAAGATACACAATTTAAGCATGAAGATTTTATGTATTATGTATATTGGATTGGATTTAAAATGTATATATCACTTTTTTAGTATATTAAGTGTTAAAATAAAAATTATAATATAATTTCTAATTAGTTAAATCAGTTATATTAGTTCATTATTAATTATTATATAAATTGTACAATTATTTTTTTAATTATTAAAGTAAATAACCTTTTGTTTAATTAAATAAATAATATATTTTAAATTAAAGCAATAAATTGAAAAAAAAAATAAAAACAAAAATAATGCAACCAACATGTTAAAAAAAACCAAACAAAAAAAACAGACATGACAAAAACAGATATATTGTGCAATAATTCAAAAATACCTAGTATAAAAAAAATATATACAGAACATAACAGCATATTGGTTTCAATAAAACATTGATAAACAGTGGTATTTATTCAAATATAATAAAAACTATTTTTGAGGAAGCAAATTTTGTGAACAAATAAATCCTCAAGGCTAATCTATTCACACACTAACAAAGGGCACTTGCTGAAGCGCACTACACAGTCTATGTGTATTGATACTGTGAAATAATGTTTTATGCCAGTGTCTTAGTTCAATACAATTCTAATTTGGTCATTACAGCTCGAACTGAAGAGGGATGATATGAATTCAGTGCCAACTGTTGTTTTGAATCTCTCAGTGCTGAGAATCAATGCACGAAAAAAAAAAGACCTTCTCTTGTGTGCAGGAATATAAATCTAACTCTCTCCCTCTGTTCCTCTAACTCAGAATATGCAATCTGTCTTTACCCCGAAGCAGCTCTGGAAAGACACAATTTCACATATCTAGATGGCGCAATCAAGCGAAAAGAAGGTAAATTCAAGCTAACTGCTCTTTCTCTAGGGAATCTGGCCTGTAATTGGCTGACTGGGCTGCACAGGAGTAGCATTTCCTCTGCAAGTAAACATGTCAAATATATATTGTTCAAGCAGGCTAATATTTAACACACTATCTCTTTATTTTCCCTTCCTCTGTTTTAAACAACCCACTGGGCACGGAAAAATTAATACAGAGGGTTTTCAGCGGAGCGAAGATTAGCGGAGAAGATGAATATTCTAATAACAAACCGGCAAATGCACGCAAACATACACTACGATGTAAACATACACTGCTGTGTGTTGCTTTGTAAACGACGAATATTAAAAGACACAGGGGAAAGGGCTCGTGTAACATTTATAAAGACCTAAATGTTCATTCAAGCTGAACGCCGAAAGGACAACGCATAAAATATAGAGCATAACACACGCATACACAAAAAGCTGATAAAACAATTTTCACTGCATGCCATTACCAAAAGTAAACGAGAGCGGCTCAGTACATGAAGTGTTGAATAATTTACAAGTCCGCCAGAGATTGCATGATAATTGTGAGTGAAGGACACGGTCGGTCAGGATACTGAAGGCTTAATGTAGGCTATGATTTAATCCTATAATGTTGAGAGGCACTACAGAGCTAAAAGTATATGGACATTTCCTTCTAATTAAAGGGTTTGAATAAGCCCATTCATTCCAATAAAGACCAAATATTAATGCTCTGGCAAACATTATATGGCATTCTAGAGAATTAAATCCAAATTTAAAATTAAATGTTCAACAAGTGGGTATGATGTTTTGGGAATCCATACACGTTTCATCATCGATTGTGGTTTTTCTTGATTCTTAATTATCACACTATTTTATGGGGGAAAAAAAGACAAACAAACGATTAAAGTTTAACTTATTATTTGTAATAATTTATTTTTATTATTATTTTGAGAAAAAAGAGAAGGAATTCTGTACGAGACTTGAAACTAACAGTATTTTATTTTTAACAGAATAAGAAACCTGAAACCACAGTAAAGTGATTTAATTTTAAATATTAAAAATGCATATTATTAACATTTTAATGTAATTTAATGTAATTTTATTACTTTTTGGAAAGAAAGTAACCATGCTACAATACCATGCTACAGATTATTTTAGTTGAATTTACTATTTATTAATTTTTGTATTTTCTTATATATTTATTTCACTTTTTTATTATTATTATTTATTTGTTTTTATTTTATTTTTTATGAGAAGAATGACACTATGGGATACTACAGCATAACACATTTTTTAAAATGTATTTATTATTTATTAATTTAGTACATAATTTAATAAAAATTCATTTATTTTTACCTAATAGACAGATATACAGATAGACATGGATGATAAATAGATAGATTCTATTTCTCTAGCTTTTTCTTCTTGCACTGATGAATCATGAACAATAAAAACATAGCCACTTCTCATGCTGCCTTAACACTCTCGTAAGCCATCAGATACTAAGCTAATTTGTTTTCTATTGGTCCCTGCTGGTCCCTTCACCACCCGCCTCATCCCAGGCTGATAAAGACAGTGGGTGTCGTTTTGTTTCATGCTTGGTACTTATCTAGATCAAGGGTAATGCAGTCAAGAGTTCAATACTGTTTGCTGCACTCTAATGCAGACAATTGAACCGAAACAGACTTCAACTGAGATAAGTGCTTTCTGGCCTGAGCGAAAGAGAGATTACAGATAATTGTTGAACTCACATCAAATGTGAATTCAGCACGACTCGAATCTACATTGTCGGACGGCGAAACGCACGCTGACAAATGGACACTTCAAAGATCTGATTGGTAAACATCTGACTGAGATTGTTAAAGCAAGGCACCCGGTAGATAAAAGAGAAGATATGATACAGATGGACACAATGTGTGTTAGATGTTCGTACCAAAACTAGCAGGTGTGTTAAAATACAGTGCAAAATATTAGTAATTACTATGAACAAAACAGCTTTTTTCACTGGAGGAAGCAATATTATGGAGTATTTCAGTTAAAGCTGAGTGTGTTTCTTGTACAAACACACATATTTTTGCCTCACAAAACGTTGTGTGGATTACTTGTGATTACTCCCGGGAAAAATTGCACTCCCGGTGGGGTAAAATACACATTTTTGGTGGGGTTCCACTGATAAAAGTCCATTTCCAGGGGCTAAATATAATGTTATTGGTCATCGTTATTGGTCATCAAACCGCAGATATGAAAAAAACATCCCAAACACACACAGAGGATCCATTTGTGAGCAAGGGAAGAGTTAATTTGCAAAAACTGCTCATTATTCTTACACTTTCAAGGTATCGCCAGTTCACGTTTTACTGCAGAAGGGTTGGGGGGCATACTCCCCCGAGGAAATTTTTCTTTTCCTGACAAAAATGTGTGCATCTTAAGATATTTTAAGCTCCTAAAATGGATAATAATATAACTTGGTTTAAAACCAAGTCAGCAGGCAGTAGTAGCATAATTATTTTCCAAGATAACATGAAAATTAGATTAAATGTTGCAATAAATTATCCATGCTCTAGAAGGTAGTTTGTTTATGTTAATTAATTTAAAAAACTGAAGTTAATTCACATTTTTAATTCCCACTGCGAGAAGTTTATCTTTTCCAATTTGTTTAAACTGATTTTTACAAATTATGGGCATTTTTACCTTTATAAAGTGAATTTTTACTAAAAGTTTTTACCAAGCAAATGAAATCAACGCAAAAGCTGTATCTAAAGTGGCATTTAGAAATCGAAATGTGAAATTAAAACCCCCAATAGATGGCAGAAAATCACTCTTAATAAGTGAGTCATTGCGATTGAACCATTCAAACGGTTGATTCATTCAGAAAAGTGTTGCTCAGAGACGCAAAACAGTGGCTGTTTGGATTGATATTTGTTGAAAGCAAAAGAGCAAAGATGGGCAATATTATGTCAAAAAGTCTCTTAATGAACTTTTTGTTTATTGAGCTGCATGCGCACGTGCACTTGACTTCATGTAATGTACGCGCACGCTCTGTAGGAGTGGTTTTTGCTAAAATCTCGATCGCAGACTATATATCGCACATCCATACCGCTGAGGCATCTCAGATGAGAAGATCTCAGTGATGGGAGCTTGCTGTCAGAGAGGAGAGAGAGAGAGAAAGTGCAGCTGATATCATTTAATCGATCGTGCGGGACGTGGAATTGCACTGTTTTTAAAACTAGATTTCATGGCGATATCGCCTCTTCCGCCCCAGAAATTAGCCGTGGTAGATAAAGATGCCGACTTGTCGCGCACAATCACAATGTAATGAGTAACAGTAAGCGTCCATTCAAATGCAGTGGAGTAAAGTGGAGTATATTAAGTCAAAAATGTACTCGAGTAGAGGGTAAAAGTTGCTTATATTTTTGATACTTGGTACAAGTACAAAGTACCCCAAAAAAATACTTAAGTACAGTAACGAGGCCCATTTACTCAAACACTTTACACCACTGATTCAGGTCAGGTGACAAGGCTACTTTCACAGCTGAAAGGAGTTTGGTCAAAGCTGACTACAAGTGATCGAGGATGGATGATTTCGATGAACTTGATGAACCTTCAGGGTGTAAAAGGGAAATTAAAAGCTTAAATATTTTCAGTGAACCTTGCAAAAACAGTGTGTTACATCACATGCATAGAGTTTATGATCACAACAACAACAATCTGAAATCATCTGAAGAGATTACAAAGATTAAACAAGTGCTTTTTTATCTGCTTTCACCATAAAACATACTTTCATTTTTTTCCCCAACTTTTATTTTGTAAATTGCCTGTTTTTAAGTATTACTTAATCAAAACAACCCTACTGCAGTATGATTGATATTACTTGTAATGCTCAATAAAAAGTGACTTTTGAAAAAAGTTATCGATTTTTGCAAACTAACTCAAGCATTGCTCAAGTTCTCAAAATCCAAAGAAAAACAAATCGACACCTCGGATGGCCTGAGGGTGAGTACATTTTCAGCAGTTTTTAATTTTTGGGCGAACTGCTCCTTTGAAACAAGACAATCAGTTCAACAGTCTGCACTTCTGTCCCTCGCAGCCTCATTTTCATTCATGTCAAATTAAATATGGCTTCAACTCTGACTGAGGTCTGTTGGAACAAAAATGAGAACAAGAGCAGGGCAGTGAGGAGATGACAGGACAAACGGAGGGGTCATTGAACAAGTGTGCTCTTCATGTTAATGGGGATTGAAAGGGATGGAATAATGACAGTTCATTTATACAGCCTAATTAGTGAACTTACTATGTGCCATTATGACTTTGATCAACACGATGGCAGATATGATCCAAGGGTCATCTAGAGTCAAGAAGATATTTCATGTAAATGTACTCATTTGGCTGAACATGCTACATTTCTTCCTCCTGTTCTGTGTTTAAATATATCGTTTGTCCTGCTTCTCCATTAAACACCCGCAGGAACATTATTTAATAACAAGCCTAAAATTAATTACTTGAAACCAGCACAGCGACAAGTGATTTAAGCCAAATGTATTATTTATTATTTTTGTATTTTGTTTTATAAATACAGTGAGAAGAAAGAGATCATGGGATGTTACTAGTTGTGTCACATTTCTTCCTTCTGTTCTGTGGTTATTTATATCTCGTTGTGTATCTCCATTAATAGTCCACAGGAACATCATTTAATAAAAAAGTCTCAAATTAATTTAAGCCAAAAAACCCAATCAGCGGTACAAACAGAATCAGGTTTCCCTGAAGAACGTCATACTGTAATTTAGTTTGAAATGTAATAAAATAATAATAATAAATTTAAACAAATTCATTTTTAAAATAATAATAACAATAATAACTGAAAAAAATGATTTCATCTCTTTAATTGATTAATTTTTATTATTTTAATAATTGTATGTTTTATTGTTATCTAATATGAAAACAGATGTGTTTTTATAATATGAATTAAATTTAATTTAATGAATATATTAATGCTGTCAAATGATTAATTGTGATACAAATGAAAATTTTTGTTCGCATAATAAATGTTTGTGTTCTGTGTTATATACGTATATACTGTATAAATACACACAGCATATAATTTTAATATATTTACATCTATATTTACAGTATATTCATATAATTAAAATAAACACAAATAAATATATTTGTTTTACAAACATAGCATATATAGATTCATGTGTGTATTTATATATACATTATAAAAATGCGCAGCACCCATACATATATTATGTTAACAAATCTTTGTTTTGAATGCGATTAAATCTTTATCTCGGATGCTACTTAATTCTCTTTCATTCATTCATTCATTCTTGGTTGTTCATTCACTTTCTTTCATGTGTTTGTTCATTCATTCAGGTCTCATACTTTCATTTTTTTCCCCAGCATGTCTGCCTTTTTCAGCATCTTCCATCATGCTTTTCTCCAACCCTTCCTGTCCTCCTGCTGTGTGAGCAAACCCCAAATGAGCTTCTGTGGGGGAATCTGGCGGGGAGACATTAGCACATAGCTCCCGTTCTGCCGATATGACTGACTGGCCAGGAGCCAAAAACAGGAGCAGACAGCGAGCAGGTGGGTTTCAGTCCCCACACCAGAACGGATTGGGCCTTTTGTGAAAAACACAACTGGGGATATCAGGAGAACAGAAGCCACTTGAACGGCTATGTTAATCCCTCATTTATATTCCAGCCAGGTTAAGAGCAGGTGCTCACGTTCAGCCCCGTCCAACAATAAGCCCTGATTTGCTCAGACAGAAGCCACGCTAACAAGGCTAACCTGACAGGATTGGAAAAACGGTTTCAGAAATGCACATTTGCTAAGTATGTGGACACTAAAAAGCATAAATGAATCATTTGTCATCATTTACTCACTCTCATGTCATTCTTGACTTTACACAAAAGAAGATATTCTGAAAAATGTTGGTGTCTCCATCAGTGAAGTCAATAAGTTTCACCATTAACTTTCATTAGATGGACAAAATAGTAAATATGTTCTTCAAAATACCATGCGGGTGAGCAAATGATGACGCAGCTTTGATTTATTATTTTGGTTAACTATCCCTTTAAGAAATATTTAAATATATGCAAACTATGCCAACCATAAAAGAATTCAAACTTCTGAAGAGTATGCTTTTAAACACGAAAACCCATTTTTGTAAAAAGTTCATGCGTTATGGTTTACCTCAAATTACCCCGAAGACTATTTAAGATAAAAACAAAGGCATCTATGCTAATTTTATGGATCTTTAAGTCGTAACCCATCAAACCAAAGGAAATAAGCCAGTGTGGAGTGGAGTTAAGGAGCGAGGAGTGACTTTTTTTGCTCTGGGTGGGAATTATGAGCTGTCTCACATCCTCTTCCCTCAGTCAGAGAAAGAGCTGAGCTTATCTGCCGCTTGACAGATTATCCAATCAAACGCAGCGCTATTAGTGGGTGGAGGAGATTAGCTCTGATCCTCCATTTTCATAGGTTTTAAAGTGATGAGCGCGAGCGAGGATTGCCAGTTTATATCCTGGTCTGCAGCGACAAGCGTATCTCTCCATCAGTGCTGAGCAGAGAGAAAGGCTCTTTTCATTTATCGAGAGGCTTGGAGAAAGTGGGGGTAGAGTTGGGTCCTTTGGGGGGAGCGAAAGGTTAGGATTTTCCACCTGTGTGTGCGTAAGTTTTATTTCCCAAGAGTGGCTAACTTTTTCATTTGGATAGAGGAGAGATATCTGTGGCGCTACTGTTTGCCAAGCTGTTTATCTGCCATGTTTACCATGTCTGCTTGTTTACACATTTGTAAATAGACGAGCAGTGACAATGGCACTAAATGATTGGGGATTTAAAGATGATATTAAATGCTATTCGCTGGAGGCGTAGCGACACAAACATGACAGTTCGGTACATACTTCTCAACTTGCATGCCGACGTATATAAATGCTGTTTGAACTGAGGTGTTTATACAGCGATCTCTCTCGCCACCTCAAAGAGCATTGTAACTACGGTTCAGAATTGAATTATCCATATTTCAAGATTTTAAGACTGTTGCTAAAAGTTAATGCTATATTATGTTGGAAATATGCCCTACACTAAAACTACACCTACCCAATAGTGTTAACAAATACAAAACTAATATTAAAAGGCATTTGTTGATGCAACTGTGTCATTTCAACTTTTATGCAGATTTTTGATCCATTTTGTCGAACCGTAGTTACACAGGAATCGAACCGGAGCTTTACAGAAGTAGCCTGGGCCCGTCCATACTTTCTGTGACGCTACATTCAATTTCGCAAGCAAAGTCAGTCTGGCAAGCATTTCCGTTTCCAAAAAAGTGGGAACCAATGAGAAACGAGGAAAATGTTCATGACAGGTTTTCTTTGTCGCATCGACAACTTGATTGTCCCGTCTCTTGGACAACCGTCAACCCAATGTTTCGTAACCTTTCAACGATGCTCAATTGCTTGCTAAACTCTTCGAAAATAATCACGAAATGACTGTAAATACCAGCTACTCTCATATTTATCTGGCATTAATGAAGCTAGCTACAATTGGTTACGGTGGCTTCATCATCGGAATGAGTGGTCTGATTGGTTGCAGATTCGTCCAGTAGTTTACAGAGGTATCTGATGGACGCAGGTTAAGCCCACATCCCAGAAGGCGGGTAGTAAGATAGCTTGGCCAGACTAAGCTCCTATGAGCTTTATAGTCATGGAAGCCAGGCTATTACAGAAGTGCAAAGCCATATCATTTAAGCTACAGAGTTAACCTTCCGTCTTAGAACACCCATAGATATGAAGCTAGATATGTGTAACTTTCCATTTTTAAATCTTCCAGCATACTAAAGCTTCTAGTAATTGAGCAAAAATTATTATTCTTTATTAATCAAAACTCTGTATGTTTATGCCATGAGACCAGGTAGGATCTAAAAGACCCATTCCTAATGTTTTTGGTATGAATATATGTACAGTAACACCCTTAGTGTTTGCAACCCAGTTTACTAACATCATTTGATTCTGAGTGAAACAGGATATTCAATACAATTAAATGTAGCACCTTTGTTAATGGATTGGGTGGTAGTTTTGTACGTTTTTAGAGAGGAGGGGCTAAAAAAATGAGTGTTGATGATGTCACCGGATAAGAAAAGTAGTTTGCAAAACTACCAGACCGGGAATGTGTGTCAAGAACTAAATTGGCTTGAGTATGCTTTCATATCAACTAACATGTTTATTAATGCCAATGTATGCACCTTCAACATCAATTTATCAAAACAAGTGTGACAAAATAATAAACACTGCACAACAACAAAGGTTTATACAAAGGAATCAGTAAACACCGTTCAGGATTCGTGACCGCTTTTCTCTGCGGTGCTACGGTGAAATCAAAGTGTGCAAATGCCGCTGTCCCCTAGACAGAGTGCTTATCTTCACTAAAGTGTCAGGCATAGGATAAGTGACTCATTTGGGATGGAGCTAATCTCCATAAGGCAGGCAATAAACCTGTTCTCCATCTCCACTTCCTGCACATCTACACAGTGGGAGAGACTAAAGGGGCCCACAAGCTGATCGCCGCACTGACGCGAGGAGCAGATTTACGATCCCTGGGTGGCGTGTCTGAATCGGGCCAGCTCAGCTCTCCAGAGCGCCATCGCCTCCACAACTCAAACTTTATGCTTTATTCTAGGACCATGAGACAAGAGAGAGGAAGACGAGAGAGGAGGCAGACAGAGAGGTCAGAATATAATTCATTCCCTTCAGTCTTACACAGGCTCCCAAGGTCCCAATGGTGAACAGGCAAAAGAAGAGATGACAAGGCTGAACCTACAGTTATTATATACAGCAACAAGAGAGAACTACATTTTACATTTTGTGAAGAAGTGGGAAAATCCTGTCAAACTTCATTACGATTTCAGGGTATTGCTGTGATATTGCTAAGACGTTCTAAATGTTTTGAAGTGTTTTTAAGGTGATCTGGGTGGTTGGTCTATAGGTGATTTCAGGTTTTACTATCCGCTCTGGATAATCTTAATGGAAATAAAATAATAATAATAATACTCTTTCATGGGTTCCTAAGGCCCCAGTGGAGTGATTCGTGCACGCTCCTCCCGAAATTAGATTTGCAACATCACTTGGCTGTTCTGGGTAGTTGCCTTACGCCCCTAATCTAGTTTATTTCAAGTCCATAGGAGAACATTAGGCACACACACACACACACATTTGCAATCAAAACTCACAGAGCCGCAAAGCAAAAAATGCATTTTGCAATTACAGGCTGCAATTAACATCGAAAATCGCGTAGCATCACATTTACAAAGTGCATGGCATCCCAGAGCCACCTTTCTCCTCATTTCTGCGAATAAGCATCAACACATGCCGCAAAGTTTCATGCACAGGCATTCCGTCTGGAGTGATATACTCCTTCCTGCTGTTTCCACTTTCCAGCGAGACGATAAAACCCAAAGCGAGGCCCCCCAGAGACCCTGACAGCACTCTACACCAAAGACAGCAGGCCCTGGTCCGGCACCTTTCATCAGAACCCTCTTATCTCCCTTTATTTTACCGGTGACGCGCCTGTGGACTGATCACCCTTCATCTCTGCTTCAGCAGACACACTCCCGCAATCTCAACAAGCTTTCTACACTCACAAAAAAACAAGAAGAGCGAGATAAACAGGGAGAAAGACAGCGAGAAATAGCAAGTGAGAGACAATAACAAAAATTACCCACAATGCTTTTAGGCAAAGCAGGTATTTTTTGGCAACAGGAAGGGTTCTGAGTAGCTCTCGACTGCAGGTGTGTATGTGCGAAGATGGTAAGCACTCTCAGGATAATGAAAATTGTCCTTCTAAAATGTAAGAGATGATTGTGGGTGCTCGTCTGACGTCTCTCTCATCCAGAATGTACCGTAAGCAACAGCGTTGATGATGACAATTGAAATCTTGATGGAAATGGCTCAGAAACATCTAGAATGCACCTCTCTCTGTCAGACGCACACACATTCGTACCAGGATGAAAGGCTTTTTGAGAGCCTAAGATGAAAGCTGGCTTGTTTCTTTGCATCTGGTACTCTTTAGGAATAGAAAGGGAATAGCTAAGAAGAGTTAGAGAAGAGAGGAGGAGAGAAGACAGGAGTGCCTACGCACTGTCTGATGCAGTTTTGACGAAACAGTAGCAGGACTCAACCCAAAAAGCCTGCTGGCTCTGCAGCTGTTCCAAAGCCTGCAGCGTCACGGGGTCTCACAATAACACCAGCCAACAACCGTCACAGGAAGAGACAATGTAAGAGATAAGAAACGCTTGTAGGAAATGCTGTCTTTTCTCTTTAAACTGTAAATTTTAACACAAAACTGAAATATACCAGTTTTCTAAATGCATGCTATTGCAGATTCCCAAAGAGTCTCTCAAAGGCTCTCTCGAAAAAAGTACTGCGTTCAACCTAAAAAACTTTTAACTCAAAACATTTGTTCTTTAGTAGAACTGTTGCATTCCCCTGAGAAACACAATACGTGAAATATAGTTTTTCCTCTCACCTCGTAATATTTTCATCACAAAAGTTTCTTGGGGAAATGCGAGTGTTCTGCATTTTTCCATCCCATCTCATTCTTATCAAAAACAATATATGTACAGTATACAGGACCTATCCAACTGTTTTGTAAATATGATCCATTTTTCATCTCAAAATCCAATCTTAAATTGACAGAGCCAAGTCCTCGCACAACATTTTCCCTTTTTCTATAATCCTTACACTTGGGTATACTTACCAGAAAAGATCTATCACTTGCATTTTATTGGACTTTCACAATGTTCCTAGTAAGTAAAGTGCCAAACAACACTCAAAGTTCAAGCAAAGACCACTTAAAGCCTCATGAAATACTTTAAAAGGTGAAGTGAAAGGGACTTTTTCATTTTGGCTGTTCAGGGAACTAGATGGCAATGCTTTGTGTGCGTCTATTCTTTGTATCCCAAAAGACAATCCTTTCTTTCTTTTATCAGGTCTACATAAAAGAATCCAAAGGGGTGGAGCCAGAAGAGAAGAAGTGAAACGCACCTATGGCGATGAAGCGACATTAATATTCATGAGGCGAGGAACCACAGTGGCATCAAAGTCAGGAATAGTGAAGACACTGTTCCTCATCTCCTCCAGACACACTCCATTCTTCACTGTTCTTTTCTTCTCTGCATTTCTAGGTGCCTCTCTATTTATTTCCATGGATTACATTGTGTTTGTGTCGAGATATAAGTGTATGGATGTGCGCTGGAGGTCGGTTCACTCGGTGGGAGACCTGAACAGCTCTCTCTTCTCTCGGCACTCACTTCCACCTCCACTCCAGGGGATGCACACCTCTCTGCAAATTGCCCCAGCAGCTAGTTTCGCACACACATACAGACGCTTCCAACAGCCAGATTGTGCTCTTGAATTTATGTGCGCATTTGTAAACCACAAACCTCTTCTCGTGCCAATTTCCTCACTGGTCTCTAAGGTCTCAGTGCATGTTTTTATTCATATACATACTGCGTGTAAGTTATATTTACATCAGATGATATGATCTGTCAAATAAACACTGCTGATTAAATTCTGTTTGATTTTTTAAGATCTCTTTCTTCTGTTTAACACAAAAGTATAACGCGGAATGTCGTGGAATTTGCCAAATTTTGGATGGATAAATCAAGAGTAGGTCAGTGTACTTAAACAAAAATGCAATATGGACTAGTGTAAATGTTAAGCTGCAAAAGAGTATTTAAATATGTTCTCTGTGCAAATTTATGACACAAATGTGTGGTTTTGTTTACATACTGAAGAGCCTGTTTTCAGCCTTTGCCACCTTAATATATGAGTATATGAACATAATCTATAGAACTGCTCTGAGAGTCTCTTCATTAGCATTTGACTATTTCTTTTGAGTAAACTATCATATTTTATCATATACAAACACAATCTAAAGGTCTTCACATCAAACAGTCAAAATAAAAGGTTGGTTTAACTTGAATAAACTGTGAAAAAAAAACATTACTTGATAATGATAGTAATGATAGTATTAATAAAATTATTATCAAAACATTATTTTTAAAGAAATATTTACCAGAAAAATATGCTACGGAGTTTATTTAGCTGAAAAATACGCACATCACAACACAAGATTAAATAAATAAATAATAAAATAATCCTTTTTTTCTAATTATTTAATTCCAATGGAATCCAGAAAATTACTGGAAAAAAGAATGTGTTAAAAAAACAAAAACAATATACATATATCTATATATATATATATATATATATATATATATATTTAGGCTGTAAGAATGTTCTTTTTTTTTTGTTAAATTGTGTTTTGTTTTGTTTTTTTTTAATATATATATACATATATATATTATAAATTGGTTTTTAATGCAGTAAGTTGTATTATTTCAATAACGTGAGGGTGAGTAAATAATGACAGAACTTTCATTTTAAGGTCAACCATGCCTTAAAGCTACTGAAAAAATTGTATTAGTGTTACTACTTTTATTTAGTTACTGTATTCCTCAATACTGGTTTATATTCACAAGCCTGATGCATAATTGAAGATCTGGAGAGCTCCCTCATCTGTGAGCCCATAACGGTAGGCTCTCAAAACCAAAAGAACATACAATAAAGAACCAGCAACGAGTGAAGTGGGACGTGGGATGTTTGTCACATACACACTTCTCCATGTTCTGCTTTGAAACCGGCGACAGGCCCTCCACCGGCTATTAAACATTAACATGTTAACAAAAGACTGCGGAGATTACATTAAATGACACAGACCTCATTTCCCAAACCTTTTGAGGAATATCCCCTCAGCCACCGCTACTATGGTTACACAAACCAGGTGCTGTTTCGAGCACAACACTTCAGCTTCTCATAGGACGGGGAAGAAAGACAAGCATGAATGTACTTAGCATAAAGCACACCCTTATCTTCATTCCAATGTTACATTAACTATCCAGGACTGTAGCATTCACGGAATAAATCGGAAATCTGAGTACAGTAAAATAACCCTCGAGTGGTTGAAAAACAAGACTTCCGATCATAACCACAGAAGGACTGACTCCAATTCCCAACTGTCCTCGACAACCTCATCCTATTTCATCTTTATCTCTTATTTCATGATTCTGTAAGGAAATAAATCAGCCTGGTGATGACTACTATATGTACTTTGCCGCTGTCATTTGTTTTTCATCAAAACAAGGGAGGAATCTTATCACACAGGCATTAGCATTTGCGCTAGCTCTCTTTCTGTTTACGAACGCACGGTACGAGCACAAGTAAGCATTTTGTTGTGATTATTATAGGCCGTTAAATTTGATTTACACAGAGAGTAGACATAAAAGACAGCGAAATGGGGCAAGAGAGAAAACCAGTAAAATGACAGTATGGTTTATGATCATTGATTGATTAGCTGGTGAACTGACACACTGAGTCCGTTTTTATTGGCACAACCCCACGACAAAAGAGTCGTGCTGACCGCCAGCTATTCATCATACGATGCGTCAGCCTTACACCAGTCATGTTTATGAGTCTATCACACATTTATTGGATGAACATGTAAATCTCTGGAAGTGAACCGACCAGAACCTTGATGGTAAATTGGTAAGTTGCTAAGCGCATTACTAGCCATTCCTTTAAGTCCTTTTGGTAATGTTTAATGATTTTGGACACCATCATGAGTACATTTTGCGTTAAATATATCAACACTGGAAGCCAAACACTGTTTGGTAAAAAACAAAAAAGAAATCTTTACAACAGCTAATTGTCCAGTACACCAAAGGCATAGTCAGCACAATGCTAATGCTAATAAAATCCGATTCTGACCTCTGACCCTCAAGTGTTATTGGACTTGTAACCTTTGAGCGAACAACAGGGATTTGGGATAACGGTTCTCTCTCACTGTAGTGTGGCTTCAAACCCTTTCTAAGCCTCATTCAAACCATAAGCCTCAATCACAAAGCACATCTTACTGCCCAAGCTATCGATCAGCTATGTGAGAGGAGAGTCAATACAGGCCTGAAAAAGATCTACACCTCTTTCTTTCATACTTTACCTCCTCGCTGCATCTCACCTTCCCCCTCGGGCAATTTTTTCATTCCTCCCCAACCACTCCTTTCTTCTACTTTCTGTAGTCCACACATGTACTTGCTTTCGTGTGCCGTTGAGTTCTAAAATGTGCAAGGTAGCAAGCAATTCACAAGCAATTTAAGTGTTGCCAGTAGGTATGAGTGCATTAGACACCAAGTAAGCCAGAAATGTCAAAATATTAATAATAAATAACTAAATAAATACATTCAAATCTAATAAACTGTTCTAATTTAATAATGACATATTTTTAAAATATGCATACATTAATGAACCCATTTCTATTTTACAATGTATAATTATGTTTATATATAAATATATCTACTTTGCAGATGTACTTGGGTATAGTTTCTGGCAATATTATTCTTGTCTATTATTTGTTATCCCCCTTTATTCATCTCCTTTCTTGCACAAGGTGAATGCTGTAGCCTGGTAATGTGAGCCCATCTGTTCTAAGACTTGTTAGGATAATGAATCCTTATGTGGCCCAAATGACTTCCTATTAGAAATAAGGATGAAGGACAAATTAGCTCTCATGACACAGAGGCAGATACAGAGAGAGAGCGCAGATGGACCCAGTCAATACGAATAAAGCCGCAGTAAAGGAGGGTCAGCTTTATAGTAAGATTAAGACCTGTCTCTCTCTCTCTGTCTATGATGAAAG
Organism: Enteromius radiatus; assembly: GCA_032357445.1. Classification (NCBI taxonomy): domain Eukaryota; kingdom Metazoa; phylum Chordata; class Actinopteri; order Cypriniformes; family Cyprinidae; genus Enteromius; species Enteromius radiatus. The sequence goes on from JAUCMS010000079.1 coordinate 4,088,258, forward strand.
ACTGAGACAGAATACAGTTGGGCTGGAGAAACTTAATTCACCTGCTGTTCCAGTGTACAGTAAACACGGCAGATGGTTTCTGAGCAACAGCAGCTGTGTGTATGTATGTATGTGTGGACAGAAGCTTTATGTGTTAAAAATCCATTAGCAGCATTCACAGAAAAAGGTCCTGCACTTCTATAAATGAGACTGTACAAGCTTGCTATGTCTGCAATATATGAGCTGTTGCTCTTGGCTTGAAGGGAATCACAGTCCATGAATAATTGTTTACAGAAGACACTGGTATGCTAGGTATGTAGAATAAGGCATTAATAGGAGCTTAATTAGCACTAATAAATGGCTAATATTCTAGTAATATGCATGCTAATAGGTGTAACCATTAAATAAAGTGTTAACAAAATATGTTTAATACTTGCATTATCAAATATATGCCTACTATAAAAAAGCAAGATGTGATAAAAAGTAACGAATATATATTACAAGGAAGTACAGCCAGTGGTGGTGCAACGATGCAAAAAGTTTGAGTAGCTGACATACGTGGAGGACGGATGTGAGACGTGTGTAGGCTGTGAACCCCCCCTCTAAATTAGTTAGTTGTTATTTCCTGTTCAACTTTTCCATTTGGTTACAGGTCATTGTATGTATGCTTAATACATGTGCTTGTTTGATTTTTAATTCCGAGTCCTTCTGTCCTGCTGGGGGCCTTACAAATTTTAAAAGGATAATCTCTGCAAATGTATGTGTGTGTGTGTGTGTGTGTGTGTGTGACTCTGCGTGCGCTTATGTATCTGCCTAAGCCTGTGTTTTCACTGTCTGGTGCTATAAAAACAGATTAGTTTGCTCTACATCTAGAAGAAGGCAAGGTGAGCCAATAAACAAAATTAATTACAAGCTGTCTCTATATCACATACACATGCACAAAAATACACAACCACACACCGTAATGCTCTATCATCCTCTCAACGGCTCCTTGGTGGCTGTGTGAAAGACAGTTTACTCATGTAAATCTCCACAGAGAATTTCAGTTCAAAGACACATGACTGCATCACAATGCAGCGCTCCTGCTATAAAAGATTTAATGCAAGTATTGCTGTCAGTGTGTTTCGGTGTGTGTGCATGTTTCTGAGGAAAACCTGAGTTTTATGTGTATTCTGAAGATAACGAGTGAGGCACTTGCCTGTGCGATACAATGCCAACTGAGATGCCAATGGGGAACTAAGTGTAGCTAAGCTACCAGCTCGACAAAATGTTTTGGTAGCAAGAGAGTAGTTCACTGGTTTATTCTCAGTATCAAGTACTTTTGCAAAGAGTAATAAAATGCAATTTCACTGCATTTTTTTTTACAGCTTACAGGACTGACAGACAGACCATTAAACATAAAAAGGGCAGACACAGTGTTAGACAAAAAAGACAGACCAATAAAACAATAGAACGATAGATAGATAGAACGATAGATACTGTAGAACAGTGGTTCTCAATTCCAGTCCTCGCGCCCCCCTGCTCTGCATATTTTCCATGTCTCTCTGTTAACGCACCTGATTCTAATAATCAGCTTATTAGAAGAGAGCTCCGTGCATGAGCTGTGTTCTCAATCGACATGGTCCCTACACAGTGTCCGTTAAAGTTTACTTC
>JAUCMS010000079.1:4111593-4163606 GCA_032357445.1 Enteromius radiatus
TCTAGTGATCTTGAAGACATTGATTAGCTTCTTCAGGTGTGTTTGATTAGGGTTGGAGCTAAACTGTGCAGGACACAGGCCCTCCAGGACCGAAGTTGCCCACCCCTGATATATATCAGCTGAATGTTTAAATAGTAATATGCATTACAAAAAACTTCATCTGGACAACTTTAAAGGCATTTTTCCCAATATTGTGACTTTTCTTTTTTTTTTTTTTTTTTTGCACCCTGAGATTCCAGATTTTTAAATAGGCTAGTTGTATCTCAGCCAAATATTGTCATGTCCTAACAAAATATACATCAATGAAAAACGTCAATTTTGAATAATTGACCCTTATGACCAAGGGTCAAATATTATATTAACAAAAATATACATTGTGAATATTACCAACAAGTAAAATGGTCACAATTTATTTTAAGGTCCAATTCTAGCTATTAACAAATTATTAACTATGATTTTTCCCTAATTAAACTCTTAATTTGCTGCTTACTAATTTAGGTATTGGGTGGGATTAGGGGTGTAGAATATGGTTATGCAGAATGTATTCCGTGGTCTGTCTAAATACTCGATTCTGATTGGCTGGCAGGTATGCATTAAAATCATTTAATCGTTTAACCATTAATTATACCTTACATAAACAGCCAACATGTTAATAATAGGCATGCTTATAAGCAAGAATTAGTCCCTATATTAAAGTTTCACCATTTATTCTGCGATAAAAAACATAATTTTCAGCATCATTACTCCAGTCTTCAGATGTCACATGATCCTTGAGAAATGATTTAATATGCTGATTCAGTGCTTGATTTTTAATTATAATTGGTGCTCAATTATTAATAATGATTCTTAATATTATCAGTGTTGAAAGTGCTGGTTTCTGTTTACAGTACGTATAAACTATGATACATTTTTCAGAACCTTTTAATTCTTAAAGTAAAGCATTTATTTGAAATAGAAATACTTTGTAAGATTATAAACGCCTTTAGTGTCACTTTTGATCAAATTAATGCATCCTTGCAGAGTAAAAAAATCAATTTCTTACAAACGCTTCAGGCCAAACTGTTAATATTGAAAGTCAATAGGGTCCAGTGGGCTTGTTTTGGACCCTGTTGACTTTCACTGTGTGTAAGAAAACAAAAAGTCAGTCATATGGTTTTGTAACCACATGAGGGTGAAAAAAAATAAGACAAACAAAATAATATCATAATGACATTCTGATTTTTTGTGTATATGCGTGAATGTGACAAAAGTACACTGTGTTGACAAACGGTCTCTAAATGAACATTTAGTATGCACGCCCTCAGGGCCTCGCAATTACAAATTCACCCTTAAGGTCATGTTTCCATGGTAACAGTTCGCCCCTCTGTGTGACAACTTTCCCTCCCACCTACGAGAGTCTAAAACTCCAGCGAACTGACTCTGGATCAGTGGTTATGGGCAGGCTATAAGTAAAACTCTCCGTTCCTCTGCTCTTGACGTGTCCCCGTGACACATGCCTGACGTGAGACATGTTGCACATTGGCAGCTTGTGTTAAATAGGCTGTGAAAAGTGTTGCTGGTGGCCGAACTGTATTTTTGTGACTGCGAGTGTGGGTTTGTGTATTTGAGTCAGTCCTTCTGCCTTGGGCTCTCAAGTCTTTATCTGTCCTACTTTTCACTCTTGTTCACTCGCAGGTGTGAGAGTGTGTTTGTGCGCTAAAGAGAGCATACAGAGCAAACTACTGCAGTTTTGCAATCAAAAATCCAATTTGCTTTTTTGGACAAGCCAATGGTGGAGCGCTTTAATGTCTTTGTTCGTCACAATTAGACAAATTTATTTAAGTGTATCCCACCAGCGTATACACAACATAAAAAATTCATATACCCACACAAACATGAAGAGAGAGCTCTGATCCTCATTAAAACATATGTCTCAGGAGTGATCACTTTACCCAAGGTTCACCTGACACCCTTTAGGATGTGATCTGGTGTTATACGGTTGGATGCTCCTCATTAAATTTGGCTCTTTGGGAAGTATAAACAACAATGCATTACATGCTTGTGACTAACATGAGCCGGTTAGGTTCAGTGCTACATGTGACTCTCTCTTTCTCTCTCTCTCTCTCTAGATGTTTATCATTGACTAAACACAGGCCAGACACACAATGCCTACTAAAAATACTCTGACAGCTGTTAGAGTGGGGCTGAGCGCAGCCAGTGCTGCATCCACCAGTGACTGAGTGATTGTAGCTGGGAAATCAGTCAGCGTTCAGCCCATCTTTTAGCAGCCCATCACACAGGTAGATGAGCTTTTCATCAAAACACACGCACATGTGTACCTAGATGGAACCGGAGAGGAAAAAAACATTTATTTTCACAATACTGCAGTTTAATGCATTTGGAGTGAGAGCCAAATACGATCCAATTCAATAATGTACAGCTTTGAAAATAGAAGAATTGAAACTGCGGTGTCTGTAATTAAAATATAGTAAACCATAGTAAAAAAAAAAAAATCCATCCAAGTACGTTTTTTTTAAGTAACTTGTTAAGAGAGTATAATAATATGTAAAAATAGAAAATTATACATATTTTTATTAAGTATTTTATTAAGTTATTATTATTTTATCACTACATTTCATACATATAATATTTTATTAGATTGTTTAATTCATGTTTAATTCATTTGCTTAAAAATATTTATTCACAATAAATTCAGATTAATGTGAAACATTTCCACAGCAATATATGAACATATAAAACATAAATATATAAATAATACTTTTCAGAAATAGAACTATATATACATATATGAAACCTATGGTGTGTGTGTGTGTGTGTGTGTGTTTTTGCATTAATGGGCATGTTTTGGTTCTGTCACATTTGTATGTACAATTACAATATTTCCACACAAAATATCTGAATATATTAAAAAAAAATTGAATTAATTAATACTTAGTAGTAATAAAGTCAAGAGTTGTTCTTCTGATATTTTAATAAAAAATAAAATGAAAGAATATGTTTACTAAAGATTTTAGTGCGCAATCATTTTTATTAATAAATAAACATGAATAAAACCATGGCAAATTTTCATAAAGATGATCATATCTAATGCGATTGCAATTCAAGTCAAATAAAGCTCTTGCTGAAAGCATGAGAGTTGCAGCTGTACTCATGTGTGAGCATCAGGCCTCTTCCATCACGCGTGTGATCACGTTCTATAGGCTGTGTGTGTGTGTGTGTGTGTGTGTGAGCGTGTGGAATGTGTTCAGGTGCATCAAACCCCCTCACGTCCAGCACGTTAGCAAAGGTCTGTCTCACGTAACAGTGTTTTGTGGTTTAGTTGGGAGCGTTTGAGAAACGTTGCAGTAATGCTCGCTATAGGTTAGCATTCAACACCCGATACCGCTCAGTAACACAGCGGTGTTCGTTAGAGGATCACGTGACACTTGTGGTTAAATCTGATACGTTTCTGCTGCTTGAGCTCAGGTTAAAGATGCTGGTTACAGCAAGAAGATAATATCTACATCCACAAGAGAACCCGGATTTATACATTTTCTCTCTCACACACACACACACACACATCTGCGTAAAGGGTCAAAAAGTTCACAGTATGTATATACTAATATAATGTATATATGTTAAGTGTGTGTATATATAGTTGTTTTTTATTTTCATTGTTTCTAAATATCTAATATAATTTATTTCATTAATTATCATTCCGTTTATTTATTTTAGTATATCAAGTAAAATACAAATGAGAAAACACATTTTATATAACTTTTTTAAAAGTTGTTTTTATTTTTTATTTCAGTGAACATTTACTTTGTCAGGTAACAAAAATGTTTTTTTATGGTTTTCATTTTAGTTCACTGTAGTAATCCTGTGGTATGCAATACAATTTCGGTTAAGAAAGGAACTATACGGGCCGTAGGAGAATGTCTCAACTCTGCTCCTCATCTTTCTTGCTCTCTTTCTTTTTCTCGGCCTCATAAACCCTTATTAGAGAGAGAGTGCGTAGGCATTGGCTTTCTCTAGAAAAATACAAATGGGTGTCTGCTGTCTGAATGAAAGAATGTGCATTGTTCCCCTTTATCACAAAGCTTCTCTCTCTCTCTCTGGTGATGGAAGGTGGGAATTAGCAGGAAAACGCTGTTGCCAGGGTAACTGAAGGCACCGGAGGGAGTGGTCTCCACATTTGTTAAAGTGGACCTGGGAGAAAGTTTAGCACCAGCGCATATAAACGGCTGCGGCTCTTCTAAATCCCACGGCTGTCTCGGGGAAGATAAAGGCCGATGGGAGAGTTTGTGTTTGCGTCTTTCCTGCCACGCTGCTGCCGGAACACAGCTCTGATTAAAGGCTCTGTTTGACTGGTTAGGAGAGGCCAGGGATACTCCACTACAGGCTTCATCTGCCATTTTTAATTGGATGCCGCCACAGATATCTAACAGTTTGGTGTTAGTCCTCCTGACTCTCATGGCATGCATCGAGACATTAAAATGTCAAAGGTTGTCAATGTGAAAACAACTTGCCAAGAAAAAAACTGCTTTATATATATATATATATATATATATTAATAAATAATATAAAAAGTGTATAGTATATAAAGTGTAAAAACATTTATAAAAATAAACATAAAAAATACAATTTAAATACAATTCAAATACAATTTGTAATTATTAATAAATGTACTAATTTAAAATTATTAAAACAATTCAAATTATGAAAAAATAGTCATTACAAAATAAAGAAAATAAATAATAAAAAATTATGTGTTTTTATTCATTGAAATAAATGCAACATTTTATAATTAATTTAATTCAATTAATTAAAAAAGGGAATTTTTTTTTTTAAAAAGGGAATGCTAAATAAACAAACAAAACTGGAAAAAACATACGATTACTAATAAAAATTAATTAGCTGAATCACAATATTAATAAATACTTTTTATTATTACTTAATTTTTCTGTTATTATTTATTTATTAATTCGAGGTGGGTGTGGTATTTGTTAGTAAGTGAAAAATAGCTTATATAAATGGTATAAAAGACAAACAGAATATATATATATATATATATATATATATATAGCCATATATAAATAATACAAAAATTCCACCACAGAAAATCAACAAAGAATTCAACAACTAAACCCTGGCTTCCTCTTCTGATCTCGCTCGCTCATTCTCTCTAAAATCCAGCACAAATGAAGAGCCTTTCAGTGACTCCTTTTGTGGTGAGTTATGCTCAGCAGATCGGACTGTAATTGCCCGGTGAAGAGTGAAGTTTGGGAGATGCATCATCCAGTGCTTGGCCTGAATATATGAACGCTGAGAGCATCACCATAAACAATAGGGCTATTATGATGATGATGATAGATCACGCACAGAGCAGCGCCGTCTGCTAAATAAACCGTGCTTGTAATGCTTTAGCTCACACACACAAATGCAAAACATGCCCTCAACTGCTGACAAGTGTGTTTGCTCGATATCTAATGCAACCTGGGGTTTAAGAGGAGAAGAAACCCAAAAACCTGGCGAACAGATCAAAACTACACCGGATGATGCAAATCAAATGCCCTTCATTTTTTCATGTTTTTACCTTAAATATTAAGCAATTTTAAGCTGTTTTTGCACTGATGCCAAACCTACTGTTCATCTGCTATGAATAGATTTCATGTTTTGGTTTGCATCCAAGAGAAAATCTAATTGGATCAAGTACTTTACTGCATTATTCAATATATAAACCATTGTTCAATTTCCAGCAAAAAACACTCACATAGTGATCAAAAATGAGTCATAATCACATTGTTCCACTGGCTCTCGACGACTCTAAGGCTTCACTTATATATAATGTCCTGACATTCAGCACAGTGACTGATGTGATGGAAAAAGCTGTTTCACAATCATTACAAATGATTTTTCCTCACAAGTGGAGAGTCAGCACTGTTGAGGAGCTCAGCACTGCAGCAGACTCACCTTTAGAAACACTGAGAAGATGGAGCTCAAGGATCAACATAAGTAATGTGAGTTTGCTGGAAGAGCTTCGTGCAGAATTGATTTGAACACTTTTCGAGGCCAAGTCCTGCCCGGACCTGGAAAAAATACTATTTTCAGATGCACTTGTAGAAGGAGCAGTGCTGTAAAATATCATATAGGAAGCGCAGATGGAAAGTGAGGGAGCGAGCACTAGCTGCCTGCCACGCAGAGATTCACAGGCTTCAGTTTAGAGATGGTTAAAGATGGGGGCTGATGGGGACGGATATTTATGGTCGTGTAAAGGTATGGCATACTTTTCACTTTACTTTTGCATTCAAGTTTGTTTTTTTTAAATGCATAAATGTGAAAAAAGTAAGCTATACAAGAATATGTAAACATTTACTACTATACAAAAATAAATAAATACAAATTCTTCATGTACATTTTACTTTTGCATAAAAATGTTGCTTATTTGTTTTCAAATAAATAAATGTTCATTTAAGAAGGCAAAGTATTTTTGCATATTGTTAAGTGGGCATATTATTTTATTTTACAATGTAACCTTTTTTGCTTTCACTATTACAAATGCATGAAAATGCACACAATTTTTTTTTTCATAAGTAAAAATATACATTTTCTTCACTTTTATGCTAAATGTATAACAAAAAAAAACTAAAAATGCATGAAATTATATGTAAAAGCATATTATTCATTTACATGCTAAAAGTTTACTTCTTTATTTATGTAAAATGCAGAAAAAATTTAATAAATGCAAAAATAAAAACAATATAAAAAGTATATTAAACGTACAATATAAAAACATTAATGTTTTTGATTAAAGATTATGAAAAAAAAAAGAATCTAAACAGATAAATTCTGTAAAAGAATTACTGGAATACTAAATAAATAACTAAATAAATAAATATGTTTTGTTTTTTTTTAACAGTGACTTTAATTACTATGGTCACCAAAACTGTTGCTGCATCTGTAGAAAAATAAATGAAAATGATTTGTTCATTTACACACACACACACACACACACACACACACACACACTGCACAGGTTGGAATTGGCAGCAAATGATGAGCATCTAATTTTTATTTTAAGGTGAGAAATCCCTTGAAATTTGAAGAATGCTACACTCTAGTTGTATTTGTATGTATGTGGCCTCAGGGTGTGGAGAGATGGTAGTGAAACAGAGAGAGAGAGAGTGAGGGGGGATGGAGTGAATGTAATACAGAAGAAGTTAAGTGGTTTAGTAATGACTGAGGTCTGAAAAGCGATCGGACCCCGTCCAGAAAGCCCCCCAGGGATGTTTTTCCACTCCCCAGTCGAGGGTTAACATCTCCAGGCATCCTTCCAGAATCCCACTCCCCCCCCCTCAGCACCCGTTTTTCTGTCAGAGTCTTGGTGTGTCCAAACTGAAAGAATGAGAAATGTCATATCCCAGTGGTACACTCATCCGAGCCCCTCTCCACCTCGCTCTTCAGACGCACACAGGAAGAAGAAAAAAAAAAAAGAGACGCAAGCTAAAGGTCACACACTCCTTCAGAGTTACTCGCTCTCCTCTCCTGAACACCTCAACTGTCTGCTCACTTTTGAAAGCTCATCTCGAGTGTGTGTGCCGCCGCGGCCGTTTACTGCATTCAAATGAGAGGTGTTTTGGGCCGAGAACCCTGCTCGGCTGTATTCCATTCACGTTTGAGCGTGCTCTCGCCTTCAGCTGCTTACCTGCGACGCGCGCCACGAATAAATCGACCTGTACGTCAGTTTCAACATGCTCAAATTTGACATGCCACGCTTTCCAGAACAACCAAAGCCAATTTTCCCTGCTGTTAGTGACTAATAGAGCTTGTAAATAGAGCTTTCCGCACTTCATATCGTTTTGACTGTTCAGAAATAACATTTCAGCTCAAAACATTGATGTATCTGGTGCGACGTTTCAGATAAAAGATGTAAATTAAAAAATCCTGACTAATACATAAAAATTTAAAACAAAAGTGCATTTCAAATATTTTGAAATAATTTAAATGTTTTGAAATAATGTAATGTAATAATGCATAATGTAAAATGTTTAATATTTAAGTACAAAAAAGCTGAATGCATATGTCTTGCGATATTTCAGATAAAAAAAATACTGTTTACATAAATATATAAAGCAAAAGTGCAGTAGATATATGTAAATATTTAAAGTAATATGTATATACTGTAATTAAAAAAATGTATTTGTCATTAAATGTGATCTTTTTATTCAAACAATAATGCATAATGTGAAAAGTAAACATACAAATGCTATTTTTTTTCCATGTCAAATGCATAATATAAAAGGTAAATATGTAAGTACAATTTTATGCCGTACATTATGCCGTACATTTTTGATTAAGGCATTAACAAGTTATAAAACAGGATATATGTTTGGAAAAAAAAAACCTTTTCCACATGTTTAAGCCAAGTGCATAACATGGATATTTATAATTAATTGATTACAATTTTAATAAATAAAGATGCCTTCCGCATCTCGTTTTTTCCATCTCTCCAACGCCCCGTACTCCGCCTTCGACTGCATCTTCCTCAAGGGGGTACGCAGAGTTGGAGCCGGACGCTGAGCTCTGCCAGACCCTTATACAGCCAAGGGCTCCTGACAGCACGCCAAACACGCTATTCTATTCGCTCACGAGGAAGTGTGAATTCGTGAAAGTGACAGTTTTACTATGTCAAAACCATAATATAAGCATAAAAATGTCTAAAAAAAAGTACAAAAAAAATGCATTAAAAAATTAGCAAAAAGCTGAAAAAAAAATAGTACATTTCTTTAAATTATAAAAAAGAAAAATGGGGGAAAAAAACTTTCTACCCATTTTTATCCCGTGTAAATATGCAAATAAATGTACATCTGTTTCGTCATGCTTGAATTTGACATGCCATGCTTTCGAGAACAACCAAAGCCAATTTCCCTGCTGTTAGTGACTAATAGAGCCTGTAAACGGACCTTTCCACACTTCATATTGTTTTGACTGTTCAGAAACGCAACATTTCAGCACAAAACACTGATGTATCTGGAGCAGCATTCCAGATAAAGATTAATACCCATGATGCATCTGTCATTTATCTGCATGTGTACATTTCAGAAGACGTCGTGTCTGGTTCCGGGGAGAAACGAGGGCTATAAGTCTTTAATCTAATTTCAGTGCGATTCATTAATCTGGCTGTCTTAAGGACCTGCGTCAGGAGAAAAGCGCTGAGTCGTGCCAAATGGTGCCCACCGATGTATTCATCACTTCCTGTGCCACATTACCCCAGTCATCAAACGCCGGGCTGGCCCATTTCCGCTCCGCTCCTCCTGTCCTTTAGAACTCATTACTCACATCTTTGCATACAGCAACGGGCTGTTTACTTGTCGTCAGCACTTCGGCGTGTGTGTGTGTGTGTGTGTGTGTGTATTGAGCGGGTTTATATCTGCGATCGCTACGCTGTGACCGTGATCATAAATACTGATCAAGAGTAGTGTCATCATCTACCTGTCTCAACAGACTCTCTATCTCTCTTCTCTCCTCATTTCCATCCCAGTCATATGATTTACAGAGATGCCTGGCTATATTACATATTTCACTTCCCTTATTTTCACCTCATAAAACTCCAAAGACGTCAGACGTCAGTCATTAGGATTATTAATATTAAGTAGTAGTACCAACCGCCTTCAAAACAAGAAAATTCTCCTGTTGGCTAGATGGGTCTTAGGGGAATAAAAAAAAATGAAATTCAATTTGATGCTACATTATGCTTTTCAGATTAAAATACTGGTTTTCGTTATCATCTGTTGACAAAGGAAAGATAAAGCCTCCATAGGTTCCTTAAAGCAACAGTTTATGCATCGTTATCTAAAGAACTATGGAGCAATATTCCCCCATGGCATCACGGGAACTGAAAAAAAATAGTTTTACATTTTATGAACTGAAAAGGTTCTCAATACAGAATCAGAAGGTTTCTCCTGTGGCATTATGGGTAATGGAAAATGATCTCACTTGCCTTCATGAGAAGAAAAACAGGTGCTGCGTCCAAAATCACAAACTGTTGGTAGGTACAGTAGTGTGAACTTTGTGACTATTAAAATATGTTCTATATAGAATGAATATGGTAGTATGAATGAAATTAGGATGTACTACATTTGCCATGCTGTTACTGTCACATGACTGTCACATGTTATTGGAGTCCAGACAGGTCTGCTATGACATCTTGGGTACTAGAAAGTCTTGCTGTAAATGCTTGAACAATAGTATTAAAACTGAAAAAAGTTCGTTTGAAGTCAACTAAAAAATGTCAAATGTTAATCCTAATCCGCTTCATTTACTGGAAGGAAAAGTACTCACAATTTCGACTTCATAAAGTATTTTAGAGCTTGCCATAGCTGGAAAATGATTTATTGTATTTTATAAAAAAAAAAAAAAAAGCATTAATGGACTTCTACCATTTAAAAAACATACACTACTTTTTCAGGCATTTTTAAATTCAGGCTTGCTCATAATCCCAGTTTGTTCAAGCATTATTCGAACTAAACTCTTGCTTTGCAGTACACGAAAATACTCGTAACGGATAACTCAAGGCAACTCATCAAAATAATGTTATATTTTAGGTTAAATAAGGTTCAACTACATTTTAAGTCAGTGTAATATATTTTAAATGAACCAAAAAATAATTTGATATGACCAATTTGATACTAATTTAACAAGTTGCGGCACCGACTGAGCTTAAGTTTTTAATTTTAAGTAGTTAAATTCTTTTACAGTAGGATCATTTTCTTATTCTATCAGACTTTAAAGCCCTTTTTGGCATCTATATTTTTCAGAGTGTACAGAAGCACACAGCCGACCACAAATTATACCTTCTGCCAGTCTCTGCCTCTCTATCACTCCTTTCTGCTCTTTTTCTCTTCCATTCATTTCAGGTGATATTTGCCTTGGCCCTCTCTGTCATGTAACAGTAACGACTTGAAATTAGACTCGAATGAAGATTTAGCTCTCTCAGAGAACTGTAAATCCAGTCTAAGCTTTCCAGGAGGAACGGCGAGTGAAGAGTGACAGTGTTGAAATATCCGTTTGCGCTCTCTGCTCATCCTTTTCTATGCCTCATCTCCAGCAAAGGATGAGAAGAGAGCACGACATTTAAATAAGTCATCCGGTGCTGATCACCGAGACCGCTCTAAATCCATTATAAAACCATTACATCAACCTCTCCTGACGACACACACACACACACACACACACGCCTATGACTTCATTTTTTCTCACTTCTTTTGACACCTCTTCCACCATTTTGCACACACTTACAACTGTTATCTGGTTAAACTAAGGCAAATTTGAACTTTTCGCTCTATTTCAGGCCTCTGAAGCTGATCTCCTGCAGTGACTGCAAATAAAGAGAGATCTAAACCTTTTATATCCCCTGTATCAACTCCCTCTGAGTGCAGATGTAAAACATGCTCGGCTAATTAGTAAATGAGGTAATCTCGAACACGACCAATTAGGGAATACTGAGATAGATGCAAGATGGATAGAATTCCTATTCTTAAAGAACCTTTTATGATGAACTTATAAATGTATTTTGCTCTCTTAACTATGCATGTTTGTATTGTTTATCACATTCATTTTTATTGTTATTAGCAAAAGAAAAGAGAAAATGCTTTGAAAGAATCAACCTTCATCATCATCATCCTTATATCACATTCTTCTATAATTTATAAAATGTAAAAAATTCTGCTATTGTTTTATTTCCATCTAATTTTCCATATAAAACGTCTAAAAATCCTTGAAATAAGCTAAATATTTCACTTGCTTATGGGAATATGTAAAAAGAAAAAGGCAGAAGTCTATATACAGATACAGTATATGCAACATGCAAACATTTTTTATAAAATGTTATTATTATTATTTTTTACACACTTTTAACTAAGTTATGAACCATTATAAACCAATTTATACCTATTTTAAAATATACATTTAAATTTAATAAAAATAAAACCTGATTTGTATCCATTAAATATAAGCACAGTATTATAACTAAACACTTTTCAGTAATATATGAGTATTATATTTACTTCAGTGGATAGTTTTTTACAGAAATGTGGCTATTCTAAACCCAATTCTGTAAAAAATGAAGTTGAAATATTGCTTACAGATGGCTTTAACAGAAGCATATACAACCGATTAAGAACACAGTGGCTTTTTCTTGAAAGGTTTCCACAGTACCATTAAAATGTGTTTCTCTATGGGAAAAATAAATGGGATTTTTACTTCCGGAACCCAACAGTTGGGCTCTATTTGAAATAGATCCAGCACATTTAAATAAACAGGAACCAAAATTGCTCTCAAAGACTCAACGCCAATGTTGGGCAGCCAATTCTGGGAAAAGCCAATTCTTCTAATTAAAATTACAGCAAAGGTTTTTCATCTCTAGGTTCACACAGAAACTTCATTCTGCTTGTCATCCAAAGCACTTTTTTTTTTTTGGATTTCTAGGGTCTGCAGCTCTTAGATTCCTCCTGTTTCTCGCGGTGGCTTTCATGTCACCCTGCGTTTCAGTCTGCTGGTTTTTGATCTAAAAGCTGGAGTGCGTTTATGTGTGCGAGGGGTGCGCAGAAACACTCTGAAAATGTATTTATCTTTGTGTAATGGTACTTCATTGATATTCACAGCCGACTGTGGATCAATGATCCCTGGCAGACTTGCTATTATTTCATTTCTTGTATCTAAAAGGCGTATCGAGGATTCAGCTAAATTGTTTTGAGCCCGTTTTGGCTGAGTCGTCACAAAGGCGCTGTGTGGGCTAAGGCACTGAAGTACAGATATCTACACACACACACACATCCGTATTCACACTATGACACAAACCCTGAGCCAATAGCAGCAGCTATGATCTCTCCCTCAGCCAATAGGAAGCTACAACCATCCACTACCAGCCAATCAGAACAGACTAGGTGTAAGAGAGTGGAACCTGGTCAAAACCTTTACTACACATGAATTACAGTTCTTGATAACTGTAAATGAGCATATAATATTAGCTTCAAATATATATCTATTTTTTATTAAAACATTATTATACTCTTTAAATGGAAAATAAACAAATATATAGTTTTAATTGTTGCGTTGTCCCTGGGAGCTCAAAAATCTTTATTGGGTTAAGCATAACGTTGAAAATATAGATTGTTAGGTCAAATATGAAATAGACAGATGTGACTGCTTTTTCCCAATGGTTGGATAAGCTCCCAGTGAGAGCATCAAAAACAAGTACTGTTCCCTCCGAACACAGCAGCGACTCTCTCTCTCTCTCTATCCATTTGATAGATACCATAGAGATCAGCACAAAACTCAACCATCACTATTTAGTTCCCTACATTGTGAGCGCTGAGTGTAATGCATTAGCCGGCAAATAAAAAGCAGATTCAATTCAAGCACACGGTGCTTCCCAATGCAGCATGTCATTTATTATCAAAACTGATGCATCTGAGAATAAAAGCCAAAACAGATTTTCTTGGTGAAAGCATCAAACTTTCTAATTATGCTGATGTTTACTACATACTCGCACATGCACAGTTTAATTACTGCACTCTCGTGCATGGCAAATTTGACCGATTATTCTTGAGAAAAAGTGCTGTTCTACTAAAACAGAGCAGGTGCAAAAAAATACAAATCCTCTGAAGGTGATTCGTGCATGTGTGCGTATGGTAATTAGCTTACAGGAGCGATCGTCTTGGCGGGAGACACTATCAAGGCCGGACAGACGGAGAGTTTGCTGAATGTCAGACGGTGAGGAGAATGGCAACGATGTTTAAAACATGAGTCACTTCCCGTTTTCGCTCACCATCTCGGATTAAAGAGTGCAGCAACCTGTCCTAACATCTTTAGAAACACATCCTGTAATTCAAGGTTTCGATGTGGATTGACCACCTCTGCCGACCACACACTCTCTTCTCTTTGACTGGCAGTGCATTACTACACATTTCCTGTAAGTGCAGGTGTGTATATTTGGTGTGTGTGAGCAGAGAGAGGACAGTCGATGGTAAATAGATTCTGTGTTTTCCAATGATGTGTCACAGTGACACGTAACACTCTAAACGCCACCCTCCTCCCTCTCTCTCTGTCACTCTCTTATTACAGTCGTTCTGTCCACATCGACCTCAGCTGTCCATCTTCACCGGCTTGCCTACACTGGAAGGACAACACTACAGTACGAGACACCCGAAACAGTTAACGAGAGAGTCACATTCAATGACCTAGATAGCCACGGCTGCTACAAACACCTAATTTCTCCAAATACACCAAAAACAGGATTAAATTTTAGCTTGATTTGTAGGTGACAGATTGTTTCAGTGCTATATAAATTACTCGGCCTGCTAGATTGGACTTAAACAAGCAATTCCAGAAGCAATCTGAAGCCTTCGCACTTTCAAAATAATTTAAATAATACCTGACGCATCAAATGCTTCACTAACAGAATTTCCAGAGACACACTTGGTTGATTAATTCATATCTCTCATCTCTCATTGGCTGTTCCGATGCATCATTCTAAGGCAGCATGTGATGTCAGTAAGGTCAATCTCACATCTATTTCAGTCAGAACTGAACATCAGGAGTGTATTTTTATCAAAGAATTGCACTTTTTTAAACTATAAATATCTTAAAATAATACTTTTTTTGGTTTTGGTTAATCTATTCTGCAAATTTAAACCTTAAAATAAAAAAAAACTATTAATTAATGCATATGTGTGCTACATTTGCATGTCAAAAAGGATGAAGGGTGTGTTTGAAGTACACTGTACACTGTAATGCTGTAATGTAATGAGACCTGTTAGTTTACCAATAGAGCTTGTGTTTCTCTGAACCCAGTCACCTGAGAAGTAGTCCTGTATGCGCTTTCCCACTTCTAAAATGATCTGCAGGGAAGGATATATATTTATTCTACAGGAATGATCCAGGTTCAATACAAGTTAATTCTCGCCTAATGATAGAAATCCCTCACTTTGTAGAAACCAACAAAATGATTCTGTAGTAATGTACTTACAGTGGATGTCTAAGGGACTGCACGGGTAAAAAGGTATAATATATTTATATATATATATATTTGAAGAGTTCAAATGCAAAAGCTTCTAAAAGCCATCTTGAGAAAACGATACTGACTCCACACTTATAGTATATACTTACAGTATATGTTCATTAAGTACTTTCACTTCAAGTGCGCTAAACGCCAGCCTCAAGCCATTTAGAAGTGCCACTACTTACAAAGTACCTATACAAAGTATCCAGAAGAAAAACATCAGACGTACATAGGTTTTGCATCTGAATTCTTCATATACACTACTGTTCAAAAGTTTTAGAACAGTAAGATATTTCACGGTTTTTAAAGATGTTTCGTCTGCTCATTAAGGCTGCATTTATTAGATTAAAAATCCAGAAAAAAAAAAAAAATATTTCTGTGTGAATATATTTTAAAATGTAATTTTTTCCAGTGATAAAAAGCGTCATTACTGCAGTCTTCAGTGTCACATGATCCTTTCAGAAATCATTCTAATATGCTGATTTATTACTAGAAGTTTTTCCTTTTTTTTTTTTAGAATCCTCAGGATTCTATGATGAATAACAAGTAAAAAACAACATATTTTTTTACCAAATATAAAACATTTCTAAAATGTAAATCTTAGTTAGATTTCAGTTATTTTAAATTGAAATAATATTATACAATATTACATTTTTTTCTGGATTTTTAATCTAATAAATGCAGCCTTGATGAGCAGAAGAAACATCTTTAAAAACGTTAAAAACCATTAAATATCTTACTGTTCTACTGTTCAACCACAAGATTTAAACATGACACTTCATTCCTGTCAAGATCATATAAAAGCAGTCAACCTGGCAACCCTAGCATACTTGAAATAAGAGTGTTGACATAATAAAACACCCACAGGAAATACATTAGTAAGGCAAAAGCAGTATATGTAACTATTGTGTCAAAAACTAAAAGAAACTTTTAGACCACACTTTTAATGAAAAAATAAACATCTAAACTCTAGGAATGCCTGATTAGAGTCGCCTGGCATTAATGTAAACACAGTTTTTACACAGATTCTCAGAACATTGCTTTAAGGCAGACAAGCAAGTCTAAATTGGGAAATGTTTGGGATTTAAGCATTAGCACTACTGACTTTTCAGTCTGAGGGTGCTCCAATTTGAGCAGAAAAATTGATTGTGCCTTAAAGCAAAGAAAATGAACAACAGAAGAAAAATGGGGAAAATAAGGCGAGGGTTAGGAAAAAAGAAGACAGGTGTGTCATAAACTGTGTAATGGCCTATTCAAGTGTTTGTATTCCAACCATAAAATCGGTGTGTCCCCTAGTGTTCTGCCTGACTTGAAGCAGTTACACGGCATCCTCCCACCGATTCACTCCATTTGAGTCCAAATCGCAAAGACTAACAAACGGCCTCCCTGCCGACCTGCTTCAGATTCCCACTGACTGCAAAAATCAAACGCAAGTGATCTGTACAGAATGGACTCAACAGAATCTGCATAGTGGAAGAAGATAACTGCCTGATAACATAACACAATGAACGAAAAACGCAAACTCCAAACAGACAGGCAACGTTCAGCCTGATCTACAGTAGCTGTACACTCAAGAAAAGATCAAGCCAGCATTCAAAGGTCAGTGAAGACAACTTAATAACAGGCTGCAAATATGCATGAAAGGTTAACATTTAAAAACTGAACATGGCAAGTATTTCTGTGACTGTATCTCAAACATTAAACATTAATAGTTCTTACTGCACCTTTGGTACTCGAGAGGTTTTGACACAAAAATCACTAGTAAAAAATAGCCTTAAAAGAATCAGCGAGAAGGAGTTTTAAAAAACTACTGTAATCAGTATGTTTTCACATTGAATGTCAAGTCAAGTCTCCATTATTTATATTATTTATATAGATTATTATTATTATTATTATTATGTCAAGGCAAATTTACAGTACTAAACAGGGAAATAGTGTCATGTCGGCCATTAAAATATACGAATTAAGAATCCCATCACAATAATAAATTCTCTTTTAATATTTAAAGAGAAAAAGTTTAATTTTAGTTGTAATAATAATCACAGTACTACTTTTCTTACTGTATTTTTCATCAAAAGAACACATATCTAAATTGTTCCAAACTTTTGACACACAGTTATAAAATATACTAATGCATTGTAAATAAACAAACAAATAAATAATGTATTTCACGGTAGGAACAGTGAAAATGTTGTTATTGAGCATCCTTGCACAGCAGTTTTAGTATTAGACCGCACTTCTCACATCATCTTCAGGAAAAGCGAAATCTAATCATTTACAATATAGCCTATCATCCTAAATTTGTGGGACAGTTTTATGAAAACGGTTTACAATAAACAGCGTAAAAAGAGTGAACTCAGAAACACACGCAGGTGCGGATTCTGCAGGCTCATTGATTTCCAGTTTGTCTTTCTGCATGCTATGAGCATGTTGCGAGCTGTTAAAGGCTGCTTTCAGATGAACGTTAGCAGGTCATCTCTTCTGTACCTAGTGAGGCTTAATCAATGCACACTGATAAAAAGCCAACTCCAGACCGATGACCATCTCTCCTGCTGTCTTTAAACACAATTCAGAGGAGCTGTAATGAAGACACATCCATCTACCACAGGAGATCTCCATATGAAAGGCCAGATTTGTATTCATCACCCAACTTCACTCTGTTTCTGCTATTTATGCGCCTCTTGTACGGTATTAGCAGGCTTTAGCAAAACACTCCAGCTCCCTTTTGAACTTCAGCCAATTCATTATTATTTTCATCCAAAACACACACATAGGCTATACTCTCCTCGCTCTCCTTCAGTACAGAGGATCGAATCATCACATCCATCCAAGGCTTCTCAAGGTGTCTTCATGAATTTTTTAATTATTTT
Source organism: Enteromius radiatus (assembly GCA_032357445.1). Lineage (NCBI taxonomy): Eukaryota > Metazoa > Chordata > Actinopteri > Cypriniformes > Cyprinidae > Enteromius > Enteromius radiatus. Next base: position 4,129,504 of record JAUCMS010000079.1, read on the forward strand.
ATTAAAAAGAATTACTCAGCTTTTGGGGGTGTAAAAATACAAGAGAATGAGTGTGGCCAAAGAACGAAATGAGAAAGCGCCATGCAGATGAATGCATTAATTCAATTAGTCTAGTGCAGACCAGAGCACTGCACAGGAAACACACACACACAGGGCAAAATAATCGGAAATAGCAAGAGTCCACATTCTTAATTGCACACAAATCAAATCAGTCATGACCTGGAAAAGATAACGGATGTGTGGAATGAGAGGAGATGAGATGTGGATTCTGTGTTTGTTCTTCTGATTGACACATTCATAAAATGAGGTTGATCTAGAAAATGTGGGGATCAAGACTGTGTATTCTTCAACAGTGTGTATATTGACTGGGACAGAACAATGATCTCAAAGTGTGTGGTGAGCTTCTTTTGTTCAAAAGTTGCCTTTTTACATAGCCAGATATATTCTTTATTCAGTTTGTGCTGTCCCTATGATGTATTTTTGAAAATGACCTTTCATGCAACACAGCTCAAAGAGAATCAAAACATCCTGCAAAATTTGAAATCTGAAAGTGCACCGTGTGTAAAGTTATTGTCTCACAAAGAAAGAGTCGACTCTGAATCGTTTTTAAAATTCCAAGCTGACATCAGAATGAAATATTTGCATATTGCCCACCCACTTGTTGGTGCTTTAGCATTGGTCTGAATGAAAATGCACATTCATTCTTTGCCGCTAGGTGCCGATTTTGGACAGTAGCGGTTTCAGCGCTGTGTTCACAAACGTTGCTTTAGCTTTATCAAGCATCACAAGAGCGATGAAATAAACATTAGACCAATCACTGCAGATTAGTGTCACACGAAAATGAATCACTGAGCAAATCGTTTTTGAGTTGCTTAGCAAAGAGGGTAAAAATACAAGCATATTATATGACGATGAAAGTGTTTTTTGACCTTGCATGCATGTCAACCTGTTAAGAAGACCACATAAATGCACTTTAAGCAAAAGCTAGAGATTAAGCACAAATTGTGGTCCAAAAAGGTATACAGTCTCAAATATGAACAGTCTCAAATAAGGTTAAAAACTACCTTGCTTTTGAATAAAAAGTTCATTTTTAGCCCTTTATGGATTACAAAGAGACTTAACCAGGGGTTTAAAATACTGAGTGCTGAAAAAAAGCATGGGAGTCAGGAATGAACAGTAAAAGTTACAGTGATCGCTAATCCCCTTTTATCTGAATGGGAATTTGTCTAAATACAGACCTGATCTTATTCCAGCATCTCAATCCTGCATCCCATTCGACAGGACATTAATCATCAAGGGGAAAAAGTCTATACTTTTGAAGATTTACATTTCACTCACTTTCACAATTTCCATCATTTCAAGAAGCCGCTGAACAAGGGTGTGTTTTGATTTTAACTGTTTTGATGTGTGCCAAGATGTGTGCGTGAGAGACGTAAAGTGCTTAAACCTCCTAATGCCAGCACCATTACTGCTACCACTGCTTTTTTTCTCCTAGACAGGCCAAGTAATTAAAAACCCAAATGAAAAAAACACATACTTAATTGGAAAAGGAGGAGGAAGAAAGCCTTCTGTCCGTTTCATTCAACTGATTAAAGGCAGCCGTCTGAGGAGTGCATGCTCCACTTTCAACACATTTTTTATGGTGTTTGAACCATCACAGAGAGGGCAAATGTATCCAGAACTAAGGCAAAGAGAGGAAGGGACTAAGAAAGTAGAATAAAAGATGGGGTGAAGAAGAAAAAGGACGGTAGGAAAGGAGGAAGACACAGGACGAGAGTTAAGGAGAGAGACGCTAGTCCAATTAGCCTCTCGGTGTGGAGTAATAGCGCAAGTATGAAATGGATGGATGAATAGAGTTAGCGCCTCTACAGCAACACCGCAGGGGTTATTCCACATGACAAAGAGCCTTTAATTACCTCATTCTAGGCTCTTTATTTCCCTGTGGCTGTGCCACTGTGTAAATCTTTCAAATGCAGCTTTTCTCTCACGCATCTATTTGGACCATGAAACATGTCATGTACATCTGTGGAACGCAAAGTCTTGGTCAAAACACGTATTTCTTCTCCTCTGCGACCATTATATGTAATATTTATTACCTTGGTGGAATGTGGCAATCATAAACCAGTCCAGACCTATGCGCAAAACAGTGGACTTGCAAAATAGAGAAGGTGTTTTGTGGCACATATGCACAACATCAAGTGATAGTTCCCGCCTAAAGGGTTTAAAGGTAGCACAACCCCTAAATCTAACGTATTTTTCCTTCAAAAACCAATATGACTTTTGCAAAATGGCATCTATTTGTTCAAACAGTGCCGTGGCAGTGGGGTTAAATGGCGTTGTTCAAAGTCATTGGTTTTCACAGATTTGTGTAAATGATGACAGAATTTTATGGTGGACAGTCCCTTTAACATCATCAATAATAAACCTGCATCAGTGAATTTCTCCACGGCAGTGCTCTTGCTTTGCAACGCCTGGTAAAGGTGCTTTAATGAGGGTAACCCCACACCGCAATGCTCTTTCAGACACAATAATGAGTCCCTTTCACATGTTGTACCAAGCCCTGACCTTACTACAACCCTACTGGCATGACCCTTTGAAGGAAACAATCTGAAAACCACACTGAAGCCTATTCGCTCATGCACTATGAACTTCTGATCTTTTCTCTTAGAAGAAATTAAGCCTATTGCTTAACCCACAGTGACCACAATGAATATCGAAGATTAATCCAGCAAATCCCTGTCCTGTGTTGCATATCCCGGGGAAGGGAATACGTAGCCGGTGGGCGTTGAAGCTTCTGGCCTTAACTGACCCTGACGCACGGTGACTTCCAAGAGTTTAATAGACTGTCTATGTTACTCCATCAATCTCTTTACAACCCCTCGCTAGGACTCTTTATGTGCCTTCAAAACCCCGCAGGAAAAGATGAAGCAGCGTGAGAGGACGAAAAAAAGGATTGGAGATTGGAGAATGAACCGAGAGATGTGCATTTCAGTGAAAAGAATGATGGGTATTGTAGAGGATCACGGGGGCATTTCATTTACAAGACATTCTCATTGTACCCAAGTGCTTTAAAGCTGATGTATTTACCCCTCTTCACCTTTCTCTCTCTCTCTCGTGCGCGCTCATATCTGCATGTCTTCAGCTCTGACAGCTGCTCACTTAATAGATCCCGTTTGACAGTGCATAAGCCAATTAAAATGCTGCTGATTTAATTGAGCTGGGCAAAATCAGCCTATGCCAGAAAATGAGTCCATTAAAGAGGCGTTAGGGGCCAGTGAAGCGGAGGCCATTCGTGCTGTGAACCAAAGTCACATCCCGTCCCTTGCCTCCTCCCTCCATGCTCCGTGCATTCCCATTTGGGAAGAGCAGTACTCCGTGAGAGCTAAATATTGATGCTGGCAAATGGGAGTCAATGGATGGATTAGTTCAGTGGCTTTGCAGAAGGTTTTTATGGGTTTACCTGTAGTCCCAATTGAACATACCTGAAGCAGATAAATCTAAGCATTTAGGAACAAGGTGTATCGGAGCTAAATTCTGCATGAAAGTGGTTCTCCATAACTGAACAACCCTGGTCTAAAGATACGCCATGGTCAAGACTGTACATCAGTTGAAATTCTTTGTGACATACTGTAGAATAAATCGCTCTGGAACTTCTTAGCTATTTTTGTTTTCAGCATCCTGATAGTATCCCAATTGAGAGATAACAGGCAAAAAAGTCCTATGCATCCTTTAAGCAGAGAGAGAGATAAAAGAAGCCACTTCATCTGGCTCAAAATGAGAGCGAGATGATCAGCGGTCTCTGGTGCGTGTAACACGACTTAAACTGGTTGAAGCAATCAGGTATCTTACACAGAGTTCTCTACGATAGAGGCTATCTTTATGGATAATTAAAATTCTCGATCTTTCTCATGCAGACAGATTGAAGGCGCCTGAGGGTTGAGTATAATCTAGCAAGCGTAAATTTCTCTCACATTAATGCAGGCTTTTATCTTCGTAAAACCTTGCTGATAGGCGCAATGTTCTCAAACTTCAATTGCACATCGGTGAAGGAACATCACAAGGGCTTCATTACTAGTAATCCAAACCCAACAGCAGGTTCAGCTCGTATAAATCCCTCCCATTGCTCTCAGAGCCGCGGATCCATCCCTGTCATCCAGCCTGGGAAATGAAGCATTAAAAAGTGATGCATACATTTAGAGAACCAGGCTCTTGTTCAATCAGAACAGGCAAAGTCGTTTAGCGATGCCTGGACCGGCCACTCACTCAAGTGTGTGTTTAAGGAGAAATAGGATGGGGAATGAGATTTCAGACATGACAAGGGGGTAATGGATGAGCTCGACAAGTAAAGGACAATGAGATCTCAAACCCAAGAGGCGAGGTTCCTCCTAATAACCCCATATTCTCTTGAAGTTAAACTGTGTGACATCTACAATGTGAAACTTTTCTTTCAGATCAAAATGTAGCCACTCAAACATGAAATGGTCTCAAGACGCCGCCCGATTTCACATCTTCAGCTTTGTCACAGGGTGAACTTGACTTTACCAGGTCAGATCACTGCTGTAGCGACTGCCCCCCTGCGTGCTCCTCTTGATGGGCTCACTGAGGCAATGCAATAAAATCTGAAACGAGGAACAGCATGCCTGCCTGCAGAGAGAGGAGATGAGTATATGGGCTGCATCACTGAAGCCCTGCAGCTGCGGGTCTGTTTGGAAGACATAGTTCATAACCAGCTGGCTCCGACAAGTCATCATCTCTCTCTAACATACAGACACACACACACAGCTCTCCCAACATCGAGCCGGTGCTGAGCATTTGCCCGTAATTTCATTTTCCCATTGATGTCATCCGATTTGACAGGCAAGAAACGGCAGGACACAAATTGCACACAATAAGATGTGCCGATACGCTCTCGAACGAAACTCTCTCTTTCTCTCACTCACACCGCATCTCTTTATTTCCCCCTTTCGCTCCTGCTGTCTCCAAACCTCATATTTTCTTTATAGGACAATGCAGACCTGACAAGAAAGTAAGGAGGAGGATGGGGATGATTCGAACTCTGTGAGCCGTAACTCTTTATAAATCACAAGGACATCCACTATCTGACAACCTCGTTTTATTAAAGGTTCATGGCATCTTCATGACATGTCTAGTGTCAAAGACAGCATTAGGCACATTCAGTACATCAAATCAGACTTACACAAAAGAAGCAGACAGATGCTGCGAGGCACACATTGTTGAATTACAGTATAAAAAAAAAAAACAATTTAAAACTAAAAACTCCAAAACCAAATGTCTCCCAAACACATTTACTTCTGAAATGCGCATCATATCAGCCAGGCGCAGGCGTCAGATTGACACTCGCAGAGCAAGTTATGACACACTTGGAGTAATGCACTTCAAAGACGTGCCGATCAAAGAGCGGGATGTGTACTGGAGCATGGGGCTTGATTAATCCCCTCGAGTGTGACTCAGGACCATGTCGGCCCGCCAGCAAAGAACTGGTCGTCTCCTGAGCAGCAGAGTGCAGCCATGGGGCGACTGCAACATGCAGAGGGCAGATTCAGCACCATGAAGAGCGCCCGCTCTGAGCAGGTGGGAGGCTCGGAGAAGCCACGCTGAGGTGTCGAGTGATGGGATTAATGAATGAATAACACATCAATAGGGAATGCATTATTGTAATCAACTTCAGTGCCTAACGTCACATGAATCAGCCATGTCTCTCTGTGTGTTCACCGGCTGTGTGAAAATTACAACATTGTGCTTTGAGATGGTCCGTTATAAACAAGCAAGGCTTACAAAGGAAGGAAGAGTGTGTGCTCAATCTGACTCTGGTGAGGTCTCATTTGACAGAAGCACATTTTACAATGCTTAAAATAACCACTGGTAAAAGAAAGAAATAACTCAAATTGTCAGAAAAAGATTAAAAGTATTGTTCCTGGCAGTCACACAGTCAGACAAATGAACTACGCTGCCATTGCTTTAAACATTATACTCACTAGTGTACTAAGTGTAACGTTTTGTTGAAAGTTGGTGCAGTTATTCTAAATATTTTATTGATAAAATAAAACATTATATTATATTATCAAAAAATTCAAAATGGCAACATTATAAATAAATAAATATATATGTAATAATATAGTAATTTTATGTTTTTATTTCATGTAAGGATGTGAGTGCATTTGAACCAAATATTGCAGAAAATAAAGTTACTTGAATAGCTTTGATAGGTTTTGTCTTTTCAAGCAATGAGACAGTCATGGATAGCCAGACAGAGAAAGAGAGAGAGAGAGAGGGGAGAGAGGGGGGAGTCTATTTCTTTGATTTATATCACTTTTATTGATCTCCCCCTGCCCTTGATGTATTCTATCTCCGCCAGCTCTCAACTTTTCGGGACGCGTTGGAGTAAAAGGGCTGCTTTGAAGCAGTCCTGACAGCAGATCATACGCGCAAGCTCATTCAGTAAGTTTGCGCAGCACAACAACATCTACTCACCCCAGCGTTGTCATGGTGACGATGGTGTACCAGAACGCCGCCGGAATACTGGTGAACTTGCTCGCGGAGGAGCCCTTCTCTGCGTAGAACATGACGGTGGCGAAGATGATGATGGCCATGGTGAGAGAGAAGAGCAGGAAGCCCAGCTCGGACGCGCAACTCTTGAGCGTGTACCCCAGGATGCGCAGTCCCGCGGAGTGCCGCGAAAATTTGAAAATCCGAAAGACCCTGAAGACCCTGAGGGTGACGAAGGCCCCGCTCACGTCCTCGTTGTCCGTCATGACCAGGCCGATGTAGTAAGGCATGATGGCCACCACGTCAATGATGCTCATGACGCTTTTGACAAACTTGTACCTGCTGGGCGCGGCGATCAGACGCAGCAGGTACTCGACGGTGAAGATCATGACGCAGGCCGTATCCAAACAGAAGAACGCGAGGGCGTAGCGCTCTCCGCACGAGGTCTCCCTCGCCCGGTTTTGCCCGATGCCGCACGGGACCGTCTCCACCACGTTGGCCATAACGGAGACGGCAATGAAAAAGCCAGTGACGTAATAAAACACCAGCGCCATGGTGCTGGTGTGCGGGTTCTCAAACGCGCGCCACATGGTCTCGCGGAACGACATATCCGGCAGCACCATATCGTTGTTGTTGTCGTTCTCCTCATCGTCTTGAATCCTCTCCGCGTTCTCCCTCCTGCGATCTTTGTACTCCTCATAACAGCAATCGCCTATTATCTCAGGAATGATGCCGAAGAAGGCCAGCTCCTCGTCATAGGCGGAGATGCACTCGTGGCGAGGGTAGTGCAGCTTCCCGGTTCTGTAGAAGTTGAGGATGTGCCTAAAAATGTCCGGGTCGCGGTCAAAAAAGTATTCGTTGGTTTCTTCGTGGAAGAAGAAGTCGCGCTCTGTGCTTCCCAGTAAGGTGTCGGGGTACCTCTCCAAAGTATTCCGCCAAGTTTGAAACCTAGTGCCGCTGACGTTCAAGATGATCAGGCCGTCCTGACCTCGCCTCTTGTCCCGCGGAGGCGGCGGCATCGGGGCGCTCGCCACGGGCATCCATCCTATGGCCGCGGCGCGCGCGAACGGTAGCCACGCGGCGACTCCGGCTGCCATGCTGACCCAATGTGCGCGACCCGGTGCGACTGAAGCAGGTTTTGCGCTCACAAATCCGCCGCGTGCAGAAAGGACATCTGGAGAGACACAAAGCGCAATGTTGACTTGATGTTTAAACTTCAATGAAGGCTATTGCTCACGTGCAGGAGAGCACTGCACAGTGAGTTGTGTTGTATATCAAGATCAAAGCATTCGAATGGCAAGGAGGAATTACAGTGAGCGTAGAAAAGAATGGTGGTGTATGTAGTATGTATGCGTAAAAAAGGCTTTTCGGTCAAACACAAACGGCTAAGGAAGCACCGCATTTATTTTTACAGTCTTACCTATTGCTCAAGAGCATGGGAATAACTTACCTCCTCATAAATGGTTAGTTATGCAAAAGTGCAGGTTTTTACACACAGCTCATCAGTTATAGTCCACTTTGAATAGCTGTTTCGCCGTTACGCACAAATAGGTATCCGAAACGCGCACTCGGAGGTTTTCTAGAGCAAAATGCAACAAGTTTAGAAGTCAGGTAGAGGATTCACGTTGTCCAAGGGCATCCTTTTTATCGTCCACAGCTTCTGTGCTTTGACACTGTCGCTCTTGGAGAAACCTGCCACAGTGGTCGTTTCATAGGAAGGGAAGACCACCCTGGCGAGAGCGCGTTCGGTTTTTCAAAAACAGAAAATGCCACTTTCCTACCCGCTTCTTTTAACTGTAATCCAATGACCCGAGAGCTGTTTCGCAAGGTCTGCATGCGACCCGAGCAAAAAGTGAACCCGCAACAAATGATTCGCTGGAAGTTGCTTCATCCGCTACCGACGGAGATCTGCGAGTCTGCGGTGGAGCCCAAGTTGCTTCTGCTCACGGCGCATTGGAGGCGTGTCACGTGCTACGGGCATCGGTTAACACATATGAATGTAACACAGCCTGTGTGAATGGTGCATAATGTACCTTAGGAAGTGTTACGGTAAAATGTTTATTAGAAGTATTTTGTTCTGTTGCCGGTAAATGAAACGAAAGTAGCCTGCTTTATTGCGCGCAGTGTAAAGTTATTCTGGGGCATTATTCAAATTATTATTAATAAAAGTTTGGCTGGAATTCAGTCAAGTGCTGAACCTTGAGCTGAGAGACTGAGGGAGAAGCTTTGCGGCTGTTTTCACGTCTCAGGTTATCGATTCACACATTCAGCACTGAGAGATGTACAGGAGTGGAAGCCGCTAGATGGAGACAGTTTTCAGACGTGAAGGAAGATCAGACCTGTAAGAGCGAATGGATTCGAGTCATGTGAAGGTCTCTTGCTGTGACAAACACAATCAGCAAGCTCCAAATGCGATTATATTTGGTGCAACTCTCTATACATGGGACAATGACAAATAAGGATGGATGAAAAGAAGAAATGCGGCGCATGGCAAGTTCTTTATGTTAGTTACATAGGCTGTATTTTACTAACGTGGATTTGACATGTGACACGTTTAAAACAGCTGCAATAATAAATAAGAATCATATAGATTTACTAGCTGAGATGTACTTCAAATTTCAGAATTTCGGGACTGTATTGTTTTATTATGTTTTTTTAAGATAATACCCCAGTCGGCGCGACTGCTGACAAAATCGACTTCGCCAAAAACTGATTTAAACGAGTGAACCAAAACAGCTGCGGCAGCTCAGAGCGTCATGCGTGTTTGTGTGCGCGTCCCCGTGATGAATTTCCTGGCGCAGGGCCTCCCTCTTCTCTATTGCTTCCAAATTAGTCACGTAGACGTATCACAGATTAAAGGTTGGGAGAGAGAAAAAGAGAGTTTTGATTTCAAAGACTTGCTGGGTTTTTCTCTTCAGCACCATGGACAGCGACCAGCCACAGTTGCTCTGCCGCGTTATTGATTATAGGCAACGCGATTCAAGTGCTTATAGCCAATTTCCAATATGTCTGAGATGTATTATTTTTTCTCTATTCCTCTCTTCCCTATCATTACACTGCTTAAAATGCAGAGCTGTATTGATATTCTCCGCCTTCTATATGCTTTTCTGCACTTCGGCTCAAATGCATTTACAGAATATACATTCTATTCAAACTTCGCTTTCCATTTTAAGTTGCAGCCTACTAGAAATTATTATTATATATATATATATATATATATATATATTATTATAATTGTAATATTTGCATACTGATTTGAGATTGGTCCTATGTATCATATATATTTGACACTTCCGAAGAATAGGATATGGGAAAAATAAATGCAAAAAAAAAAAATACAAATCTGATGGTTCTTTTTGTAAGACACACATACATACAGTACATAGGCCTGCATCATATATATATACATGTATATATATTGAGATTAATTTAGGTCACATTTAAAAGCTACTACTTTTGACTATTCTGGCTTATTAATAGGATTGGAAAACATGCAACTAAGCAACCTTTTTCGCTCCCCATCAAAATGGCTGTGATACAGCATTTCAATTACACAGCAAAGCTTTCAAGGCAGCAAAAGAAAAGTTCTATTTCCTTTAGGAAAAGCAAATCTGCTTTAGGAATGTCACGGGCAACCCACACTCGCACAAAACCACACCATGCTAAATTTAATTAATTTCCAAAGCTAACAGGATTCCCTCATTTGAGCATTCTGTATTGTGACCATGCACTATGTTTGAAACAGAATGAACCAGAATAGTAGTGTTGAGCACCATCGTAGTCAATTTAGTGACTTTTGTTCAGAGCATTCCCTGCCTGGGGCTGTTAGAGAAACGGCGCCAAAATATGACAGGCGCCGATGTCACCATGGTTACGTCTATTTCAGTCCCGTGAGCTAAACCTGACAGAGTTTATTCACGTATTCGCACGCTGCTTTTGGGACCACGCACCCCCACAGTTCATCGCCTTAGCATGATATAACTCACACCTCAGTCGAAACCTTACCACCGGGATAACACTCTCAATCTGCGATGGACCTTTGAGCTCGGGTTAGACGTGCTGAATAGACCCCTATAAATTTACAGAAAATGAAAAGGAACATCTTTATTCAAACTCTTTCGCTGGAGGTCAAAGCACAGAGACACGTTTATTAGAAATGATCCTTATCATTGGAGACTGGACTGGGAGGATATCAAAAGGGCTGTTTCAGCATGCATGGAAGTTGGGTATGACTTTAACTGACTGGCTGATCAGTTTATTTGAAATTCTACACGGCTGATGTGAAACGATTCACCATTTATTATGTTCAGCTTCTCTCTCAGGCCAAACATCATTTTGCTGGTCATGTTCGGCCTTCAGGAATGTCGGAGTAAATCAAAAATAATGATTGAAAGTCTTGATTTGGGTCTAAAGGCAAGTGTATAAAAAGCACCAGTCATGACCATTTGGACACCTGAGTCCAAACTGAATACGCTTCTTCATGAAGATTTACTCATCTTCACTTATTTTCTGCTGTGGAATACAAAATAAATTTGAAAGATGTCTGCTTCTTTTTCCTTTCTTTCTTGGACCCCGTTGACTTTTATTAAATGAATAAAATAAAATGATAATCTAATTTTCTATTGTGTTACACATTTTAAAAATATGTACCACAGAATGACATGAGATTGAGTAAACGATGACCATTTTTCATCATTACCTTTGAACTACTGTATGCACTTACCTAGTTGCTTGAAATTAGTTCTGTGGCAAGCTGGTTAAACATCCCAGAATGCTCCCACACCACAAAGTATCAGAAATGAAGGCCAAGATGATTGTGATTATAACATAAACGTACTAGTTCCATACATAAAGAAGCAGTTCACACTCAGAAAAGGATGTTTGGTAAATATTAACTCTCTCTAAGGTCATCCAAGATTGCTTCTTTAACAGAACAGATTTGGAGAAATTTAGCATTACATCACATGTTTGTAAGAAACAAACTATTGCTTCCCTCTAAAACGTGACTACTCTACCCATAATGTGGCTTTCTTCATTGAAAAAATCCTCTTGTCTGAATCAGGAGTGAAATATGCACAGATTAAGAACCATTTAGCATTACTGTGGACTATGGACTTGTATTTTGCCCAGAAGAGACATTTAAACTGACTCTCTTTAATCTGTGTAATACCTACCATATATGTGTGGTGAAGATGAGTGATCCGAAGCACTCATTATCTCTGTTGTACTCTATACAAAGTTGAGCACTTGCTTCACAGCCTTGGCCATTACTCATACATATAAAAAGCATAGGAGCAATATACATTCCTCACTTGTGAAAGTAGATTAAATATGTAGTAAAACTCCCACGAGTCACTCATTCAGCATCAAAAGTGAATGCAATCCTCGATAACCATTTTTTAGCATGCATAAGGTTATGCAAAATAACATCCATAAATCTTAATCCAGAAAGAGAGAGAAGAAACATTCCTTACTAAAGAAAAAACCCCAACTCTGTCTGGTTTTCCCATCAAGCTGTGAGTGACACACTTTCATGAACGCCGCTGGTGTTTTTCAACCCCTCTGACAGGATCCATGGTAACGGTATAACCGTAATAATGTCATTTTTCATACCTGACAATGCCGCTCAGAGTGAGCAGCCACACCGGTCGTTCATCACCCCATGTGGACTGGACCGAGGGCCTTCTGCTGCAGCCACGAGGCTGTCACCAACTCCAAACAAGCTTGAGATTCACACAAACAACTCGTGATGCATTCCAGAGGCTCCCTGCATGATTAAAACAGCCTTTATGAATATTAATGCAGAATCAGCATGAAATATTCATATTATCAGTATCTGTCAGACATGGCGTTTCGTGTTTACGCGTTAATAAGTGAGCTCATCGATTTCTGAATAAACAGATTTGGAAATGAATATGTTGTAGTAAAAGATATAGGTGAACATGATATTTTCAGGGATGCTTCCTGTATAACTGAACTGAGGTCAGCTGCGATATTACATCCGCTGTGTTCTGGGACTGTTTTAAGATCCGGGGCCGGTTGCACCAACTATACATAAGTTACAGCTTAGCCTAGTTTTGACATAAATGGGCACACAGTTACAACTTGCACACTACTAAATATTTTTTCATTGCACTTAGTTAAAGGAATAGTTGACCCAAAAAAATTTATTCTGTCATCATTTACTCACCCTCAAGTAGTTCCAAACCTGTAGGAATTTCTTTGTTCTGCTGAACACAGAAGGAATATATTTTTGAAAAAAATTGCAACCAGGCTGTTTTGGGTCACCACTGACTTTCATAGTAGGGAAAAAAAAAATACTATGTCAATGGTGACCCAAAACAGCCTGGTTACAAACTTTTGTCAAAAATATCTTCCTTTGTGTTCAGCAAAGTAAATGATGACAGAATTTTCATTTTTGGGTCAACTATTCTCTATGTATAAACAAAATATTTATCGAAGTGTCCAGTCAGGAGTAATGGTTGGAATAAAATAGCAGACTGAGTGAACTGCATCAATACGCTCTTTTTTTACCTGACGACCTTCAGTCCTTCAGGCATATATGATGCTGCTGTACTCGTGTACAGAGAGAACAATAAAGGTCAATAATGTGCTTTGTTTTTTCACCTCTTCAACACCCCATGTATAGCGCATATTATTTGGTTTCATAAAAAGCAATGTCAACTGAGTGGTGCTAAAACACAGGTTCACCGTGAACCCTGGCACATTTTTATTATGCTGACATAGGTAAGAACTGCTGTGTTTGTATAAGATGTTGCTTGAGTTCTATATTGCGATGGTTCAGAATTCAAATATTCGGAAACTGTTGCTAAAAGTTAATGCTCTATCTTGTTGGAAATATATGCCCTACACCAAATCCAACCCTAAACTTATCAGAACAAATGCAAAACTGATATAAAAAGGCATCTGTTGATGCAACGGTGCCATTTCAACTTCCTTTTTACGCAACTGCCAAACCTCTTTACACGGGATTCGAACTTGAGCTTTTCGGGGCCTAAGTGCAACATTGTATCAAGTGAGCTACCGAGTAAAAACCCATAGATATGAAGCTAGATATGTCTGATGCTAACATTCAAAAGCACCAGTTTTCAAATCTCCCAGCATATTAATATTGTTTTGAAGTCATAACATGGAATTCTTCAAGTAATTGTGCGAAAACTATTATTACTGGAAACTCTGTAAATTTGTGTGAAAAGGAATAAAAGAGTTCCTTTTCTTTTGCAAACTACCCTGATGTATCCGTGAACATAACAGGTGCTCAAGTCAATGAGTCTTTAGAGACAGAAGTTTTGCAGCACTTGTGTTATCATGCATAAGAATGATTTCAGTAGCTGCACAGTCTCCGTTTCTCCAGGTTTGAGAATGACATCGAGATCAGCGTTTCCTAAATGCAGTTATCCTTTCGAATGGTAAAAATGAGGTTCGGGAACTCTCCGAGGACCTTGTTTTGCTTTATGTTCCTTTCGTTTTCTCTGTGCTTTTACTTGAGAGCCCTGCAGATGCCAGGAGTCGGAATGATGAGCTACAGCCCAATTTAGGAGGCTTCTCCTGGGCACGCGATAGGGCCGAAATAGTCTTCAAACAGGTCCTGGAGGCATTCATTAAAGTCCACATGGCCAACCCCAGCAGGAAACCAAGAAAAGCCCAGTTGAACATCTCTCTCACCCGTTCGCAGCTTTCGCTGATCTGTATAATTAGATCATTGCGCTTTTTCTGCTCAGTCTCTCTGATGAATAAATATTTTGTCTGCACATATTTAAGCGTCGTAGAGAAAAACACAACACGGAGGTGACCCGATGTAGAAGTGGCAGAAATATTGTAAATAATTCATGCAGGTTTCGAGAGAATTGAGTTGGCACAGATCGCAAGGTCTGCACAAGTATGACGATTGAGAATCAGAGCACATGAAAGTTCATTGGGAGGTTTATTAAAAGGTGGTTGAGATTTTAATGGGTCCCATATTAGATGTGGTGGAGGAGGTCATAAAGAACACAGTGCTTGGCAGGGAACGATATGTGGGGAATGGAGAGGTAAAAGTAAAGGCTGACTCAGGTTTGGCATCCGAATTGACGGCGTACGAAATGAATCACTCATTTTCTTAAAACGACTGTGAGGTGTGAAGAAAGCTGAACTGAATGAACTCTTAAAGCAAATGAAGAAGTCTCAATGTTTCTTTGATGTGCTTAATACGTAATTATGTTCGTTCTAAATAACTTCTACTTTTACTCTTTTACATTGAGAAACAGAACATGTTATATTTGCTACAGTGACCATGACTAACTGCAAAACTAATGACAGCTTGGTTGTGTATCTTACTATCAGTGGGTAGCAGAATGGAGGAAGAAAAACCTAAAATCTTGCTTTTTATGGGCTTTAATGGTTGGTCAGCCAATGCAAAACACAGAAGTTCAGCGTGCCACACTTCCAGACTCGCATTCTTCACTTTCTCAGGCGGAGAAGCTGCCGCCAAGGTACATTGCCTTTTGTGAAGCTGAATAACAATTAATTTCTCATCACAACACATTATGAAAAATTGCAAAAAAATGACAGATTGAGTAAATGGCGCTTTGTTCGCGTTAAAACGTGTTGGCGGCACATCATAACTTATGTCAAAACAGCTTGAGCAATTGTAAGTCAGAGAACTCCGTAATTACCGTTCCATCCAATTTAATGCATACGCCTTCTTAAACTCATTAAAACACAGTAAATTGAGGGGAGAAGTAGGAACAGAAAGAGAAAGCGCATTAAAAACAAAGTCAGAATCAGAATTGTGAGACTTTTCGGATTCAATCAAAACACAAATTATAGCCTGGTCTTGTGTGAGCTTGATGGAAACGCACAACAAATGATTAGCGCTTGTTTTCTATCTAACTTTGTATAGGCTGAAGACTTCCCCCACTCAGTCCGATCTATGTGATTTCATGCTAAAGGTTCCCATTAAAACTAAATAGGGTTTTTACAGCCTGATGATATTGGAGGGCCTTTTACAATTCCACAAATAACCTTTTATTCTCTAGTTTTCTAGAAAATTATCTACAATGGCCACAAAAAAA
Organism: Enteromius radiatus; assembly: GCA_032357445.1. Lineage (NCBI taxonomy): Eukaryota > Metazoa > Chordata > Actinopteri > Cypriniformes > Cyprinidae > Enteromius > Enteromius radiatus. The sequence continues at coordinate 4,145,085 of JAUCMS010000079.1, forward strand.
AGTATTTGAGCACTTTAGGCACAGACTAAAATGGCTATTTCATTTGTTAGATAAACTAAATGGCATCTGCAAACACAAAATCAGAGCTTTTTTCCAGAGCTGACCGCATTTTCAGAGCTATTTTTTCAGAAATGTTCATTTGAGAAGACATTTTATGGGAGTTTAAAGATCACTTCTTCACTTGTAGATCACCTTCACACACACACACACACACACACAACATTTGCTTTGATATTGCTATATCATGAAGTTCAGCCTGCTTCCAGAAATAAAGATGCAATTGTGAGAGAAATTTAGAATCAAAAGAGAAATTAGCAGGAGAAATAAGTTTGCAATTGTTACAGACAGTCATGTTATGTGATAGCCATAATTGTGAGATATATCCATATTGCTAGATAAAGGCACAATTATAAGGAGCCTTAACTGTAAGATTATTTTTAGAGATATGAAGTTTGGAGACATAAAGCTGTTACTGTGAAATATTCACATTACACAACATTATATTACTTTTCTAGATGCAAAAAGTCACAATTTAAAAGTAATCTCTAGTACCATAACCAAATAGTAGGTACATGTAGCTAAACAATATTCCTCAGTACTTAAATGTGTAAGTGAATGTTTTGCGAATAACTTAATTTCGAGAGGATCGCTGAACGAACTAATCTCACACGGCTGGAATCATTCCTTGTTAACTCGCGTCCAATCAAATCGTTTCCCCTTACGCATAAAAACCCAGCTCTTCCTTTAACTAACTTCTCGTTTTCTGCATCCCTCCTCCTCCCTTTCTCTGCCTTCTTCCGAGTCACGCTCCTTATAGGGGGGCAAGGGTGATCAAGCCGAGCTCCGAACCCTAGCCAGGCTCTAACTTTTAGGGTTCGGAGTTCGCCGTTCTCCCGGCTCGCTCCCCGGACAGCAGGCCAAATTTGCTTTTAAGATTAAGAGAGGAAAGCATGAACTCTTGAATTACACTATAACAAGAACACCTTAAAATAAAGTGTAATCCAATTTTCAAGTAAAAGTCTCAATTGTGAAATATAAGTAAAATTTTTAATGTGCTTCTATAGATTCTTATCTTTTAAGGCTTATCTGAGGGACCAATGATGAGGCATTAATGACTTTTTATCTCTGAAGTATCATGCAGGCGACTCATAAGCCCTACAGAGAGAGAAAAAAAATGCTTTAAAACTAAAGTACTGAAATTTTTTTTTTTTTTTTCATGGTACGCTCCTATGTTCTCTTTTGAAGTGTCTAGACTGAGATTTAGTGGAAGTGTGTGCGCAGAACAGAAGTGGTGGGTTAAGTGTGTATGAGAGCCAGAGGAAAGACATTCATATTCCCGACTGCATCTCCTCTCCCTCCCATTCATCAGCGGCGGGACAGATGCAGTGCACAACATGCAATTACAGCCCGCATAAGAGAGGAGGATCAGTACTCCCAGCAACCCTATGACCATCTGCACGACGGCCCACCTGATCGTTTACATTGGCTATCAACGAAAACACACACATGCACACCGGATTTGATTGTCATTCAGAGTCGCCCGTCCCATATAAAGCTGTGTTTGTGTCTCCTTCCTTTAATCTGATAAATTTCTCCTTGACGTGAGACGGGAATGGGTGTGAGGTATGATTCAATTTATTGACCGAAGCATGATGGTTATGTTTGTGTGTGTGTGTGTGTGTGTGTGTAGCCCATCTGTAGCAGGGCAGAGTTAGATCTTCATCTAAAACCTTTCAGCTTCTTTCCTCTGCTAAAGACAGCTGCATCCTAGAGCTGCCCAAAATAACCTCCACCATGCCAATCAACTCCAGAGAGCCGGTACACACACTCACACGAAGGCTTTGGGCTCCAGAGATTCTGCTATGAGTGCCCTAATGTGCCAAAGCTTCTCTTTGTCAATGTTTGACATGTGTCCTCCTCCTCTCCTCTAGCATCTTTGAAGTTTAACTCCATGTTGTCCTCTGAATATTAGTGTTTTTTTTCCCCCTCCTTTACTCGTCCATTTTCTGCCCTTATCCTTTATTCACAGTCAAAATCACATAAAAGCATCAGAAAGCTGTAGAGGGATACATTAGGGATAATTTGGGTAATCTTGATAATGTGCTCTGATGTGTACTTTTCTTACTATATCACGCATTTATGTCAACATTACCATATTCTGGCTGGATTTTCGTGATGATTGCAGAACTCATGATTTGCTGATGTCACGAAGAAGAAACGCTAGGAAAATGTAGGAACACTAACAAACCTGCTTATTCACGTCTACAAGGATACACAAGATTATAAGGTTATATGCATTTAAAATTATTGTGAAAAATGTTTAATCTGATGATGCTTGTGATGCATTTAATGCAAAAAAATGTGCATCTCCCAAATGTGAAAATCCATGTTCAATAATTTCCTAATTTTATCAAATGCTTTTTAGAAGGGAGACATCATATTTTGGCTATTTTAGTTGGATAAAGGAGATGCACATCTAAAACTATTTATTTCAGATTACAACATCAGAAAAAAATGAATTTATGCAAAATTATACAAAGACAACAAAAGTTTTCTGGCTATGAATTTAAAGCATCTTGTGTTTCAAAAGAACCAAAGAAAAGGATGAAAGAAATAAAGAGAAAAAGAGAGAGAGAGAATTGACTTTTAAAGTACATTTCTTACTATTACGACAACATATTTACAATATTTATTAGATACATTTTTCATCAATTAACAGTACGCTCAATTATTATAATTATCCTTATAAATTGTATATTCTATAACCACTTCAAAGAAAGAAAGATACAAATTAAATTCTTCAAATATACAATAGTAAATTATATACCATTTATTACATTTTGCGTCAGTTATATCCCTCCTTATATGTAACCACTCAGAAAAGACAGGTCATACTCTGTTTGATACGGCATTGTGGTGACATCACCTGTCATGGCCAGGCAGACAAATATGATTGGCCCAAGGTGAGGTGGGCAGAGGCGGGACACAAGGGAAGAGATCAGCCCACCCGCTGATACTTCCGGTCTCCACGGTCACCAACACCATCTGTTTATAGCCTCACACACACACACACACACGTACCTGATGATAGAGTCATGCTTCCAAAAAGAGGATGAAACCTACATCTATATTCATTACTCTAAGGCTCGAAAGGTCACTGTATCAATTTTAAAAAAGTGTTATGTAAATAAAACAAAGACTATTTGAGTGCATTTTATACATTGAGTACATTGTATAACTTGTCTACACCATGATTTACACAACTGGGACAACCTGAACTATATTATCTCTCTATCAACTCTACACCACTTAGAGGTCTGGAAAATGCATAGCAAATTAAATCATCTTCATTATAATTTACGATCACTTTCCATACACTCAGCCAATGAACTCATAAAATAAATACACGATTACAGTTTGAAACTGCTTTAGCAGCATGCAAACCAAATGATGCTATAGCCAAAGTGAAAGATGCCTATATATATAGGATTTAAACACTAAATGCACCACTACCTCAAACCTTTTTAGCATCTTATTTGCATAGAGCGTAGCATTTCTCAACTTTCATCTTTTTTCCAAAGTTGAGCAGCGACATCAGTGGTGCAGAAATTGCACACTTGAAACACGGCTGAAATAAAGTGCTCAGCAGAAGCAGCGCGTACTGAAGTGACAGGTATGGTTTGCAGACACATGTGTATGTATGAGTGTTCCAATAACGCTGAGGTTCACATATGCTGCTGTCCTGGTGAAGCATATGGCATGTCCCTGGTGCTGGTAGGGAATCCTGTATCTATGTCATAGCTTGGCACCCGGGCACCGGGAGGGGGGACATTAGACCAGCTACCGTAAAGACAGGTGTGTGTTTGTGAGCCTCACCTTCTTTAGTTATACTAAAAGTTAACAAAACTAGTAAAAATAGTTTGGCTACGCCCAATTTAAGTCACATGACCAGCCTAACACTTTTACTTTTTACGAGATGAGTGCACATAAACAAAACCACAATGTCTTGCACAACAAACTACATTTCCCAACATTCTCTGAGACTATGGGCAAAATACTAAATTACTCTTGGCAGCTTAAAAATAAAAGTTAGTGTATGTTTGTTTAGTCAGACTAGAGAATTTCACTCATTTTGCCGTGCTTCTGTATAACTCCAAAATCTTCATTACTATAAAATGCACAGAAGAATCTTGAAGCATACTTTAAAACTATTTATTAAGTTTTATATTAAGGACACTTCTAACTCAATGCTAATTATTTGAAGAAGTGTGTCACACAACAGTGTTCTGGTCTACTTACAGGAAAGACAGGCACAACAACTTCCAAGGCTCCCAAGTGCTTCATTATTGCACAACGTCCAACTAAGCCTCTCTAGATTTCTTCTCCATACTTCTACTGCACAGCCTGACATACCTTTATGTGGGACACAAAGTGATACTTCAGGGATTAAGCTGAATCAAAGCTGCTGTAATGCTGGCTAATATTACTACTGTGCATTACCATTATGGATTTTATGCTATCCAAAAAGTGACAAATCTTTGTAAAAGTTTCAGATGTTTTACCTAGAGAGCAATGAGATTATAAAAACTTGGAAATGGGCTGAAATCTCTTTCTTCTCAGATTGTTCTTCTGAGAAACTCAATCTCACAAGGATGTTTTCTGATCACTCAATGCCACTACAGTAAATGGGATTTTTAAGCCATTAAATCTAATTATTTTTGAAGCAAAGATTAAATTATATATTACATTATAAATTATAAAACTAAATATCTATAAAGATATCATTCTGAATCCCTTTCAGAATTTTTTTTCCATCTGGTGAACGACAAAACACTGAGAGCCAATCAGAATCCACTTAGCTTGAAAGAGCGTAACAGAAAAAAAAAAATAAAGCAATAGACTGCATTGTGTGATGATAATAAACAGAGCATTATCATATGTTGGCAGGAACATAATACAGCTATCGGTACAGTTATCAGTGGTGAGAACGATCCTTTATCTCAGTTCACTTCTTTTTATTTTATTTCTCCTTAAAAATTGTAGGAGAACCTAATAACTGAGCAATGAAAGAGCAATACAATTTCCTCCAGGTTGATTCACAGCCTGGGATACAGAAATACAAAGAGGGCACACACATGTATCGGACACTAACGTAATACTCACTGTTGTAGAAACAGGGGTCATTGTCTGTGCTTCAAGTGCCCCAGAGTGATACACACACTGAAGTGTATTGTGTGTGTGTGTGTGTGTGGCGTGTGTTTGGCAGAGAGGGTAATTGCATTGACAACAGCCAAGCTCTGTCTGGCCCTTATCTCTCACTGTCTGCATAACGTGTGGAGTGTGTCACTCTCCATCATCATACTCAAGCTCCTTACACGCAGAGACACACACAGCAATCTCTCCCTTCATCGGCTAGCTCGAAGCTACAGCATATCGTCACCCAACAACAAGTGACAAAACGGGTCTCTCTCTTCCAGTGTATAATCCCTTTCTACTCATATCTGTCTGGTATGTAATCTTTCAATTTCTCTTACATCATCAGAGAACCCACGTCTTCACCACAAATAAGTTGTAAAAACTGGAAGTCTTGTTAGCCGGTCTATCGCTTCAGATAGATTTCTCCCCGATTTTACGCTCATCACTCCATCACTCATCATCTGTCATAAGCAACTGCAGCTAACCATGCTGACATGATGATGGATACTTAATGCAAACTAGCATGGTAGCTTTGCTGAACACTGTTCATTTTATAGTCTCAGTTCAGTTTTTTTTTTCATTTTGTTTCTGCTTAGTGAAAAAATAAGAAACTTTGGAGAACTTGTTGATTTTGATGAGTTATGACGGAACAACTGAACAATCTAACCATTCATCCATCCATCCATCCATCCACCCATCTCTCTATCTATCTACAATATCTATCTGTCAGTCTATGAACTCACCGATCCATTAATTCATCATCAACTCCCCTATTTACCCAATCCACCAATCTATCTAATCAGTCCACATATCTACCCATCAATTCGTCTATCTACCACAAATTTAACCATCAAACCATATCTCTACACAATTCACCAAACTACCAGCAATCCATCTATCTACCATTCATATACAGTATCAACCTGTCTATATACCAATTTACCAATGCATCCATCAACCAATATCTCCACACAATTCAACAATCTACCCATCAATTCAGCTATCTACTGTTCATCAATCAACCCACCTACCTACACAATCCACCCATCTACCCATTAATCCATCAATCAAGCCATCTTCTACCTTCAGTGCATCCATCAAACCATCTATCTACACCAGTGGTCTCAAACTCAATTCCTGGAGGGCCACAGCTCCAACCAGCTCCAGATCACACCTGTTTGGAAGTTTCTAGTGATCCTGAAGACCTCGATTAGCTGGATCAGGTGCGCTTGATTAGGGTTGGAGCTAAACTGTGCAGTGCTGTGGCCCTCCAGGAATTGAGTTTGAGACCTGTGATCTACCAATCCATCTTATACATTCAATGCATCCATCAACCTATCTACCTACAGTACACAATCCACCCATCTACTTATTAATCCAAAAATCGACCCTTCATCCATCAACCTATCTATATACTCAATCCACCCATCTCCCCTTCAATTCATATATCTATCATCAATCCATCCATCAACCAACCTATCTACCCAATCACCCATGAATCCACCCATCTATCCACCATTCAACCCATTTATCTACCCAATCCACACATTTACCTATCAATCCATTTATCTACTCATTTAACCATCCATTCATCATCTATCTAGCCATCTTCCATCCATCTACACATCTATACAGTATATACATCTATCTACCCAGTTATACTTTTATCTATACACCCTCCATCTCACTACCCATCCAGCCATCCATTAATCTATCTATCATCCATCTACCCTTCTGTCTAACCATCCATTCATCTAACTACACACACACATCATAAATCCATCCATCATCCTATCTATGCCTCCCCACCAATCAGTCCATCATCTGCCTATATCTATCTACCTAACAATCCATCTGTCTGCTAATTTATTCATAAATCTACATACCTACCTACCCATCAGTCCATCACAACTCTTCCATTATGTCTTGCACTTCCTGTTGTCTTTGTATGTCTTCATGACTGGTTGTGCAGTAGAATAAAACTCCACTAGGAGCAAGATATTCCCTTAGTCATCAGTTGACATCGTGCCTTAAGACTCTTCGTGGTCCCAGAAGCAGTACTGTTGTGTTATTACTGAATGCTTTTAAATTTAGTCTGTATGAGACACAGACCTCAGAGAAAGCTCTGGGTCCTACAGCACAGCTACTATTCTTGTAAAGAAACCCTGGGCAGCCCTGGGGGGCTCTTGCCTTGGCTCAGAGGAACCGAAAGAGTGTGCGAGTCAACATATCTGAACGGACAGAATGCATGTCTTCACAATAGATACAGAAAAAAAAATAGATTGGAACAGGGAAACGGGATTTGAGATGATGGAACGCAAGTGGGGAGGAAAATATTAAAGAAAGAATGGTCAGTCCAAAAAAAGGCGAGCACAAGAAAAGAAAAGGATTCAATCTCAGAACGTGTCATATAATAGAGGGCTTGTTGCAATGAAACTGAAATCTGACCACTCTCATCCTCTTCTGTTTAAACTCAATCCCTCGCTTTGCCTTGCACACGTCCTGTGCTGCCGCCGCTATCAAGTGTTTCCAGGAAGCGATTAGTTTCGATCCACTGAGAGATCTGGAACGATGCAAAGGCACGGCAACAAAGGGAAACTTTATTCAGCGCAGCTCAGGATGAGTTATATCCATCTCTTTTGTCAAAAAGAGCAGACCATGCTTTCATTCCATGCTGCTCATGATGTCTATCTCCAGTAAGAAAAAGAAACGGGACAGCTATTGCTACAAATATGATAATTTTCTCTTTCAGGGTTTATGCTGACACATGTTTTGAAGTATTCGGCTTAATTTTTGAGCTCTCCACTTCGTCTAGATGAGAAAATAGAGAGGATTTAGGTGAAGCCGGCAGAACATTTGAATGTGCAAGAAACTCTGGGATGTTTGTTTGGTTACTGTGACTTGGGGAAGATCCGGGTGATTCAATCACAATGTCACACAAGACACATTATGCAAATATGCACTGAAAAAAACACACACACACACAAAAAGAGTAAAAAAGAACAATTGTGCAGTTTCCAATCAATGCAGAAACTGCATTTTAGTGGATTGCTTGTGCTTCAATGTGACCAATGTTCCAGTTCCAATCGGTTGGTTAATTTTACTTTGCACAGAAAGTAGCATCAGGATCAGGATGGGTTAATGATTACAGTTCAAATGCAAATGCAATGAAATGTGGTTTGACGGATCGCATTATGTTTTGGACCACATTTACACCTGTATTTAATGCTGTCCTCTCGAAATAGATATTGATATCAGTAAACAAGGTCTAATGGAATTAAAGATGGGTGGTGACGAACCTCCCCAAAAGCCCCACACCTGTCCAAGTCAATAAGATGCATTGTGGGAATGCTGATTAATTTGAAAGTGGATGGGTGCGTCAGGACACCTGGCTGACTTGATGAGGTTGAAATGATGTGCATGCTGATTCTGAGAGGCAGTTTTATGGGCGAACCAGGTACTGCAGACTCCGCAGTGAATTATTAGCCTATTCTCTAATTTAATATTCCTCCTTCCCTTTCTCCCGCTCTCTCCATCTCTGTTCGAGTTCTTTGTCAGTCTCTGTGAGTGGCAGGAGTCTTTATCTCACCCCTAGGGCCGCATGACAGACCGAGTTTTGTTTCTGAGAGCGAACAAACATCATAATCTTCCTCCCACACGTCAAACAATCCTTTTTTCATAAAACCCCTGGAAAATCTAAAACTATAGGCCATCAAAGTAACAATGCCGGCAGAAATAAACATGCCAGTTCCTCTGGACAAAGTGTCTGAGAACACTCTTTTTCTACTCCTTGTACTAGTATGTTTCAGATTCTGTAACTCTCAGCACTTAACTACTGTTTGGCCAAACTAATCACAAATGTATCACATATTGGGGGCGGTCGTGGCCTAATGGATAGGGAGTTGGACTTGTAACCCAAAGGTTGCGGGTTCGAGTCCCAGGTCCGGTAGGGATTGTAGGTGGTGGGAGTGAATTCCCAGCACTCTCTCCACCTTCAATACCACGACTGAGGTGAGACCCTTGAGCAAGGCACCGTTCCCCGGGCGCCGCAGCAATGGCTGCCCACTGCCGGGTGTGTGTTCACGGTGTGTGTGTGTGTGGTTGTTCACTTCTCACTGCTGTGTGTGCGCACTTGGATGGGTTAAATTCAGAGCACAAATACCTAGTATGGGTCACCATACCTGGCCACAAGTCACTTCACTTTCACACTTTCACAAATCTGATCTTTAAAAAGTTTGAATCATCACAAACCCGTGAGTGTCTAAGGCACAATGTCAGACTCTTTTTCCCACTCCCGCCAGCGACTCGTGTAACTCTCAGTATGTTTACAAGGCCAACAAATAACAAATGAATCAGTCATAAATCAAACCTTAAAAATGAAAATGAACACAAACCTGAAGTGTCCGTATCTAAGGAAGAATTTAATTTGTTCACTGATATCTGGTGCATATTGTATCTAAACAGCCAAAACACACAAGTCTGGCTCGACGTTTATAATTTGTGATCAGTTTCATAAATTAATGAGTGTCTCGTGTAATTAAATTGGGTAAATGCGAGACAAAACTCTGTAGGGATAACCGTATGACCCACTAGATAAGTGCTTAATAGATTTGTTTACTAGTGCAACCCTTTTAGGCAGCTCTAAAGAAACTCAATTATGTATTAAGTGAAATGTACACAGACAGGAAAATTGTTGAAAATTGTATCTGTGCATTAAGCCCCGCAAAAGAATGTCAACCAGTCAAAATAACTTAAACCCTTAAAACCACTGTCTTCCAATGATAAGTGTTTAGAGCATTTGTAATAATGGCAGTTGCTTTATATATTAGCTTTTCCATTAGACTCGTTATTTATTCATGGAAGTAATCTCAGTGTGAATGGTCGCGGCAGCATTCTCTCTTTCTCAAATGAGCCTCATAAAGCATCATGCCAACAGCTGTCCCTAAAACACTAAAACCCACCTCACATTTCGGAAAACTCATCAATCCCTGAATTCCAGGACCCTCCCACGACATTGGCTCTTGGGAAAGGGGCACGTGTTGATACGTGTGTGCATTTGTCCCTTGGGTCAGACAAAATAAACATTTGAGATTTACAGTAAGGAGGTGTTTAGAAACGCAGGCGTCCAGGGAGCAGTGAAAACCTGAGGTGAACCGATACTGATTTATGCGCTGTGACATCATCAGTAGATACAAATTATAAAGATAATAGATATAAATTGTATTGTTTAGAGTTTTAAACCATTTCCATATGTAACATATTGCAAAACTTCAGAAAACGAGCAGAAAATCAAATGGCTTGTATATTTAGTTTGACCTTCGGAGGCTAACAGTCAACATTTTTTGAAGCATATCCTTTCAAAAAGCATTTGTTTGCTTTTTTAACCTTAAAGCGACTTCTTTTTATACTCATGAATATGCACCGTAATTGTGCAATATGTACCTTTTTATACATTTAATAGATTTCTGCATGTAATTAAATAAAGCATTTTCTTTTACCACTGTAAAATATAGCCTTGAGCTCACAGCTGTTGCTAGAACATTCTGAGGTACACTTCTATTGTAGACAGCCTCAGCCTCAAGACTATGGCTGCTTTCAGAGCAAACACAGATTGCCATTAATTTGGGAAAATAGTGGGAAATAATGAAGTGCCTGTAAGCAAATAAATGATGTTTTAATTCATTAATAGGTAAAAAAGCATCCTACACATTTTTGACAGTCCCCGTGTTTGCATGCTGTCATTCTTTCTGCGCTCTGATTGGCTGTGACAGCACATCAACGTGTCAGTCCATGACACCCATCACATCAGCACAACAAATCGAGTGGCGCGTGCTTCCACCACACTCACATACACACAAACGCTGGTCTATACACTTTTGATATTGATGTCTATTGACAGCAATCAACCTTTGACCTCACATCCCACCTCATTTCTCCAGCCCCTCGTTCTCCACTCCTCTTCCTGTTATCTCAGGGCTACAGACGCAGGCACAGATTGTGCATCGCTGATCAGTCACAGCCCACTTCCAGCAGGAAATACTGCCGCTCTAAGGCTGTGTACTGCCGCAACTAAGGCTGTGTACAACAGAGCCAAGTCCGAGCAGTTACTGGTGCTAATGTGATGATAAGGTTTGAATCTGGCTCACAACATTGGCGGTTTCATCCGATACTTAATTAAAACCATTGTCAAGCCTGGATTTACTTATTTTCGTACAATCAAATGGCTTTTATTAACTATATTCTACAACAACAGCTAATTTCCCCTTTCAGAATGGAATGTGTTGCTGATATCCGCTCATGTTCGCTGACAGCAAGAAATCCCTGTGAAGCATTTATTGAAGGATATAAAAAGAAATCAACATCTTCTCCCTGAGGAAACTTCAGTTATTACAGTTGATTTGGAAAGATCTATCAGAGACGGTTTAATTATAAAAATAGAATGATCATACACCATTAGGGTATGACTAACAGTCCTAAATATTATAATAGGAACTAGGGATGTAACGAGGCACCCCAGGGTGGCTGAAAATCGGTACAAATATGTGATGATTCGAGAAGTTGAATCCCGATGCCTGTAGTCTGTACCTCTGAGAGGAACTGAGGAGAGTTTGATGGTATTTCTTTTCATCTTATCTCTGTATAATGCATATCAATTTGCTGCTGTTCCATAAGCGCCACCTACTGGTGGACAATACATTTTCAGTCGATCTGTTTTTTTGGTTTCAAAACTAAAGTCAAACTATTTTGTTTTTGCTTCAATTTTCAATATTTCCTTTATTTGTATTTATTTGATGTGGGGTTTGTTTTATAATGTCAATTTAGTTTTGCTATTTGACATGTTTGAAATTCATGTGCAGCATTTTGTTGACGTAAAAATAAAAGAACACCTTTTCATTTATAATTTGTCTTACGTCTCATTTTGAAAATTGTTAGAAAATTGCATTGCGAAATCATTATTGTGTATTGTATTACATTGTGATGAGTGAATCGTTACTTCCCCTAATTCTGATTGATTGGATTTATTCGTTTTACCAACTTGCATTCTTGCAGTTAGCACAGGTTTGTAGTTCTTGGAACTGATTGACTGTTAGTTCATCGATCTAAGCTGCACATATATATATATATATATATTTTTTTTTTTTTTTGCCAAAATTATCTTCAAATAATGACTTTTTGACTAAAGGGGCAGCTCAGATCAATGAGGCCTTCGATCAATTACTGTACTTCCAAAAAGCAATACACCTGAATTCATTGAAAGAAAAGAGGTTGATAAAAAGATCAAATCCCAGATTTGATGAGAAGAGAGATTCACAAGTCATTTTCAAAAGGCATTTTTGACCATGAACATTAAGTAAGGTAAAAGACTTTCTGCACAGAACAAGGGTTAGAGATAATAAATAGAGTTACTCTACTAACTCTAGTCTATATGTTAATGATTGCATTGGAACGACAGGAAGAGGACTTTACAGAAACTCAAATAAGTGCTACACACACAATCACATTCACAGTAACATAAAAGAAAACCAAGCAGTTAATGTCATAACAAGAAGACTTTCTAAACATAGCAACAGCAGATGCTATTTCACAACTGTGACACACTGAGCACATACACACACATGAGATTGCAGACACAGATGTTCGCGGGTGTGAACCCTCACATCTCTGTGCCTGAAATGTCTCCCTCCAGGTGTGACCCAGGCAGGCAACATCTGGATTCCAATAACATCTAATTATACTCCCTATAAAGTGACCCTCCACCACACACACGCTCTCATCAGTAATCTCAGACAGGGAATGGGAGAGAGACTGATACAAATGCTACTTCAGTGATGATAACACACAATTAATAGCTTTCTAACTCAGTCATTAATCACATATCGGCCGTTGGCCAATAAACAGAAAACACACACTCGCACAAGCTGCTAATATTAGAATCGTGACAGGGCGGCTTTTCAAGACGTCTGAACACACAGACGAGATAGTGACCGGGAAGGATTGCCTATATTTATCAGGAAAGAGATATTTGGAGGCATTTAAACTTAAGATTTTTTTTTTTTTTTTTATGAGGGAATAAATCCTGAACGGCCCTAAAGTCTACTTTTGGCTCAAGGTTGTCATGACTTTGTTCCACTACAGGTGTTTGACTAAGCCTTAAACAACTTTCATTTGAACTCTTTTCACACCTAACACATCAAAAACACCTCGGTACGTTCCAGCAGGCTTGCAAAGTGGAATAAATGGGGTGTTTAGGCATTGCTGGGAATGTATGCTTGCTCCAATGGTTACTTAGCTAAACATATTTATGTAAAAGATTTATATATGTATTAAATGTTGCAGTCATTAGTCAGACTAAATTTAGGGGTTTTGATTCATATTTAATTAAAAAACTAATATAAATTATACAGGAATACATTTTTAAACTTTTTTAACAGCAAAAGGTATTTTTTTTTATTATTTTTTAAAATACTAAATAACTAACTTTAATTTTAAAATATGAAAATAACAACAACAATAAAAATTAAATAAATATTTTTAGAACTGGCAGAATTATGATAATAGTCATTGAGATTAAATAATTGAACAAAAAATTATTGAATAATTATAATAATAATAATAATAATAGCTATATCTAACGCAATTTTTAAAAAAATAATAATGTTTTGATTAAATTCAAATTAAATAACTGAAATTTAACAAATATAAAATACTGACACAATTAAATGTAAATAAAAAATAAAAATAATAATATTAAATTAAATAATCAGAATTTAAGGAAAATAAAATACTGAATTAATTTAAATAATATTAAAAATAACTATACTACTACTACATCTTAATATTTCAGGAATAAAGTACATATTTTAACAATAAGTTAAGCAAAATTCCACAAGCATGATATTGTAATACCACATATTTAAGAAAGAAAGAAAGAATAGCATAGTAATATTTTAAGGATATAAGTATGAAGTGTTAATTTTGACATACTATTTTAGTTTTCTGTTTATATAATAATATTATATTGTCAAAGAAATTGAAATTATATCATCTTTTTATCACTGCTTTCAATTCAAGAACATTTCCAATTTAAATGAAAACACAATCATCCACGTCATAACACATATATATACATGACCATCGGATAATATGTTGTGTGATGTTGCAGTATATTTCAAATGATGGCTTTTATCAAATAAAGAGAACTCTGTGCTCAGGGAGCAGGGAACACTATGTAGGGTCCCTGTGATTTGGAACCCAGCTTTCTCCCCATCAGGAGCGATGCCCTCAGCCTGTGGAGAGTCACGCTGCACCGTTGGAGAGGGTAGAGAGGTACGGCTATGCTTGAGTGTGAAGGTCGCTGTATGAGGGTGTGTTATCACTGGCATCAGAGACAGTTTCCATTACAAACAAGTACTGCATTATGGGACAGACTACATAACAGAAGGCTCCACAGAGCGCTGTTGTATTACGGGAACTACAAAACCCTACGGCACAACCTATTGTTCTCGTGTCCATGACAGATTGTGATGTGTGTGAGTGTTTTCAGTATTTCACTTTGACAAAAAAAGTGAAAATACCCTTCGGTGTAAATGACAGATGGCCACCACGACTGTCCAGAGAGAAAAGGAGACAGACAAAGAGATGGAGAAACAGAGGACAAATCTCATTACTCAGGTGAAAGAAAACATTAAAACTCCATCTAACATCTGTGGCCATCACCATTCTTGAACGGGATGGGGGAAGGAAGCAATCGGTGCAGGAAATGGGCATCATGTTGTGTTGACAACTACTGGAGCTCTAGGATAACAATGGCAAATCTGAAGACAAACTTAGGAGTGCATTTTCTTAAAGGAACGGTTCACCAAAACAACAAAAAGTTGCCCTCAGGCCATTACTTCTTAAGAAATAATGTGGAAAATTTTAGCATTGCATCACTTGCTCACCAATTGATCATCTGCAGCGAATGGGTGCCGTCAGAATGAGAGTCTAAACAGCTGATAAAACATTACAATATTTCACAAGCAAACAACACAACTCTAGTATTGATTAATGTCTTGTAAAGTAAAACAAAACATGTTTGTAATCAGCTCTCAATCTGACGGCACCCATTCACTGCAGAATATCCACTGGAGAATGAAGAAAAAATCATCTAAATTTAGCAAGACCAGAGAGTGAGTAAATTGAAAAATGTCTGCTTACGTCAATAAAACTCTACAAAGGCAAAATTCACAACAACAAAAAAAATCTGTGATGCCTGTAGAAAGCTCTGTCATAATTCCCATTCATCCCAATGGCTGTTTGGATAAATCCCTTTATTTCAACCTAATATTACTTACTTTCTCCTGTGAAACCCTTATATATTGGATGGAAATATCTGAGATCCTGTTTTCCATATAATGAAACCTTACAAGTTCCAAGCTGCAAAATTGGACAGAAACAACCATAAAAGTGCTCATATGACTCATACGCTATACTCTGAGAGAAGTATGTGATTTGACTAGTCCTTTAACCCAGGTATCATCTTTTAAAACTCACAAGCTCGTAGAAGAGCAGCTCATTTTATACTTGCAATGTAGTCTATTTCGGTAGCAGGGACTCTGGGGCTTATTGTGAAGTGCGAGAGGAACAGTAGGAAGTAATACATATAGGTTTCTGTGATTGAATTTTGATGATGTGTTTTCTAAGGCGCTTCATGCAATGGCCTGTGGGGGTAAGAGATATCCCACTCCATGAATAGTCAGTCACGGTGACGAAAACAAAAAAAAGTCAAGCTTTCTGTCATCTACCTTATTTGGCCAAGTTTAACCTCATAAATATGTGCTTGTTCAATATTTAATTTCAAAGCGAAGCAGATGGCATTAAAGAGAAGTCTGTGCACATGATTTTGGTCATTTAGTCTATCTCAGTGCTATATAAATCAGCTTCTGAATCATCAATGAATTAACTCCATTGACCTTTAGCTTCCATCGATATCCCAGCCCTCATTGACTATCGCTTGGTAGAGAGACATATTTTGTCAGTAAATTGCTTGAGATGTCAATGTTTTAATAGTTTTTCTTGGCAATAAAGGTCAGATGATTGTGTTTTGGATATGTCATGATATGAAGATCAGACAATACTAGATGTGTTATACATTACATGATAGCATGATATTAGTTAAAAATGCTAATTTCAGTTCTGCAATTTTATTGACATTAAAAAAATTAAGATTGATAAATAACATGATAAACATATTAATATGTGCTTGAACTTATGATGTGTATGTAATCGTAAATGTAAGTACTTCGTAATATTAATTAATATAATTAGGATGAAGGTCTGGTTTAGGATGAGTTGCATGTAATTCAATGCATTTGTTGCATAATTGATTGTTATTACTACACTAAGTACTGTATATGTTATGAGCCACACAGACACCATTACATAGTCTTCCCGAAACTATGAAAATTAAGCAGCAACTTTGTATGCATGAAATGTGTATGATATGCACGGCAACAGATTTCATATCATATGCATGTGACAAACGAGCGTGTCAAATATACGCCAAAGTCCATTTTCGCTTATCAATTTTTTCATTTCATACGCATTTTCATGGCCTCCTTTTATGAGAACGCATTATTAGCACTGATATTGAACTAGTAATATTTTGACAATTAAATCAGTCCAATTCAACTGGTAACTGGAAAAAAACACGATGTAGTAGTGATGAGATGAAATGTATTTCACGAGATGATACGAAAAAGCAAAGCATGTTTGGCGTGCTGTCCAGGGGGCGAGCCGGGAGATCGGCGGACTCCGAGCCCTAGTAGTTTGAACCCTTGCGAGGGCAGAGCTCGGCGTCCAGCTTGAACCACGCATGCCCCCCCGGAGGAGGAAGGTGCGGAACGAAGGCCGAGAAGGGATGCGTAACGAGATAAGCATCGGAAGGAAATGGGCTTATTTAAGGAGGAGGTTGATTGAGGTAATGCTGAAATGTGTTTATCAACATCACTTAAATAAAGTCATATTACATGAGTTAAGTTGCCGCACTGAGAATAAACTAGCAGTACTTAAAAAAATTAAGTCAAACTGACTAACATAGCAGAAGCATGCCATTTTAATTATAAGAGTATAACAAAGAAAACAACAGAAAAATGAAACACTGGATGTCATATTGCTCAAAAGAGGCAATTTCCTGAACGTCTGTCTGGCCCTGTCTCCTTACTAAATGAAATTTCCGACACAATCACTCCAGTTTCCCAAAACTAATCATACCCTAGTGCTCATAAACCGACAGTAAACTGACTTCAGAAATAAGAGAGTGACTGCTTGATAAGACACTCCAATATAATGTTTATTCAAGTACATGCCCTAATTGTGTAAATCATGTTAAGCTCACAACATTACCGAGAACAAAAATATACAGTTGTCTTACTCCTTGACATCCTCAGTTATTTTTTGCCTTTCTAGTACCAGGACACTTTAAAAGTGTTAATGAATGCACTCGAGTCTAGCTGGAGCGCTGTTATTATTATAGCCTAGATCTCTAAGGCTGATACACCTACGGTTCTGCAATTAAGGAGAAACTCCGAATCCGACTTCACAACTAGACGTGTCAGGATCAAAGTGCAATTACAGCAAGAGAGTGCCGCCGTTCTGGTTGCCATCGACTAATTGAAGAGGAATACAAAACATGAGCATCGACTAAACACATAAACACACACGAATACAACACAACCAAATAACGTCGACACAGTTGCGCTTCAATCAGATTGAAAGACGCTTTCAATATTTTCTCTCCCTCTCTGGATTCGTGGAGATGGGATTCTGATGGTTGGCTAATAGGCTGTCAGTATCTCGGTGAAGAGTGGGTATCATTTCCGTGCGTGGTCTGATAAGTGCCCTGACGTGAAATAACTACCTGTTTCCTGCTTCATTTTTTGCCGTATCCTCTGTGATCCAGCTGAAGGCTCATTACCGCCCGGTGCAGGTAAGCGGCGGCTCCGGCAAATGATCTCCCAGTGGCTGGCGCGTTACACTCAGATGTCACATTTAATCTTTCTGCTTATAGAGTCTTAGGAAAGGAGACCTGCGTGTATCAGACATCTGAGCCCTGGCAGATATAAATACACACAGAAATGGCTGTTTATGGAAGAGCGTATTAAAAAATGACCATCTTCTTCCACACAGACATACTGTACTCTCAGTATAAACAGACTATGTAACTTCATCAGCTCCGGGTTAGAATGATTAAATGCCTCATTCTATTTTCACTAGTGCTGGGCAATGATTAATCGCGATTAATCGCATCCAAAATAAAAGTTTTTCTTTACATAATATATTTGTATA
>JAUCMS010000079.1:4181993-4192476 GCA_032357445.1 Enteromius radiatus
CACGTTCAAGTTCTTGATTTACTAATAAGTTGCGTTCAGTTCAAAGTTCACTGAAATATGAACGTGTTCAATGAACATGCACAACACTGCATTTTAATTGACTTTAATCTTCTAATTATATTGGACCAAATAATTTTTAACGATTGGAATCATATATTTTTTTAAAATATATATTTTGTGAATATTACTGTATATAATTGCACTATTTAGTGGCCGTGTGCTCCCGTGTCTTCGTGTACAAAGACAAGCAGACCGAGGTAAGCCAAGTTGGCTTGCTGCACTACTCCTATGGGATCCGTGCGCCAATCTCCCAGAATGTTCCCTACAAGCGAACCTGGGTCCTCCTGCCCCACAGTCAGGACCGGATGCGGAGTAGTCCCTGACTGTGTTCCTACTGGGTCTCCTTCACCCAGTATGTAGTGGCTACAAATCTCAATATTCCACTCCATAGTTTATGGATATATTGAAGTACTCAAGTTCCACATGTAAAGATGGCAAATGTGCTACATGTTCTCTGCCCCACCAACCCATGCTTCAGTACAACTGGAATCCCTGCGGGGCCCCCTTATTCGGCCCCCGGGGGCATTGGGAAGGTTACGTGCAGACTCCTCTGTGGACACGCTTGCCTGTCAGCACAGGGGTCCCTGCATAACGCGGCTCAGGGTCGTGGCCTTTTCCACGGGTCTGTTCCCATATGTAACAACAGTGTGACTCGACTGAAGGGGAACGTCTTGGTTAAGAGGGTAACCCTCGTTCCCTCAATGACATCAAAGACAGCTTTCCAATGACATCATAATGCTGAATTCTCATTGCCATAAAAAGACTGTTTCTAATTGAAATGCTAATTTCCTAATAATATCATAAAGCCTGTTTCTCAGTGACATCATAAAGACAGTTCCTCAACAGCATCTGAATGCTAATTTCCCAATGATATCATTAAGTTAGTTTCTCAATTACATCACAGAGCCAATTTCTCAATTACATCAAAAGACATTTGCTCAATGATATCATAATGCTAGTTTCTCGATGACATCAAAAGATATTTCCCAAATGACATAATAATTGCTAATTTCTCAGTGACATCAAAAGCCTAAGCTTTCCAATGACATCACAATGGCCAATTTCCCAATAACATCATAAAGGTCCATTCTCAATGACATAATCTTACCAGTTTTTCAATGACATCAAAAGCCAGTTTCCCCAATGACATAATAATGGCTAATTTCTCAATGGCACCATAAAGCCAGTTTCCCAATGATATCATAAATGCTGTTTCTCAATGACATCACAAAGCTAATAACATAACATAACATAATTATTGAGGAAGTGACATCATTTCGGTGGGTTGGCGCAATTGACTGTAATAAATTAATTTTAATAGTTTAAAATACTCTAGATAACAGGAATGACCTACATCCCCTCCCTCCTCGACAAATCAATGCAGAAGTTTGTGTTTGTCATTACCACTGTTTGTTCCTTCATCAAATGACAAATGAACATTCTTCATTACGGCCTCATTTCTCTTCGTTTGCATCTGGGTCTTCGTAATTGACATCTGTTTATCTCATTGCGAACGATCGAACGCTAACAACTGTGTGGCGACAGTGAAATAAATTTAACAGTAAACAAAGTCAATGAGGGAGAAAAACTTTGACTACAGAGACGTGGAGCTAACAAAGCCAAATATATCATTTTTTTCTCTTTCAAAGCTACATTAATCACCAGTTCAAAACAGCAGCCAGCATTGTAGTCTATTATGTTGACATATGCATGCACACACAAGCACACACACGCTAATGCTTGCTATGCAAGAAGCGTTCGGCGTGAGAGCTGGCACAAAAACGTACTAATTAAGGAACTTAATCAGCATCGTTTTCATTTATAGTTGCCCTATGATGTAGCAAAGACCTTCCAACTTGCAGCACAGCTCGATTAAACTTATCCGAAAGAACAGAAAACTCATTTAACTAGCTCATATCAATATTTCAGTGACAGCTGCCAATTGCACAACCACAATTGTTTACAATTCAGTGCAATATAATTCTACATTAAAAGTCAGTGGACTGAAAGAGCTGCTGACGGTTGTGATTGTTTACAGTCGAGGGGAGCTTTTCTTGCGCCACCAATCGATGTGTTTGAAGGCCGCGCTTCTAATATGATATTCCAAAAGTTCATGCGATAGATAGAGACAAAGAGGGTCTTACACCTTTCCATCTCAGCTGATCGACCTGCTCGCGTCCCCAATGCTCATCTGCCCTCCTTCCATCACTGCTTCGTTTGTTCTCAGAAGATGAGAAGAAAGGAAGGAGATGAGAGCAGGAAGGAGTGAAGGGGAGGGAACGAGGTCAGTCTGTCTGCAGAGAACAGGGAGAGAAGCAGCCCTATGTGAGTGTCTCCAAAAGTCTCCAAAGTCATGCTATTGGTTGAGTCAATATTGCTGCTTCAGGCTACTAAATCAAAGAGAGTTTAAACAAAATACATTTTTGTCTCTTGGAGGAATCCTGGACTACAAAACAAACTAACCTGAAATATATATACAGTGGGTACGGAAAGTATTCAGACCACCTTAAATTGTTCACTCTATATTATACTGTATTGCAGCCATTTGCTAAAATCAGTTAAAAAAAAAAGTTTTTTTTTTTCCTCATTAATGTACACACAGCACTCCATATTGACAGAAAAACACAGAATTGTTGACATTTTTGCAGATTTATTAAAAAAGAAAAACTATAATATCACATACTCGTAAGTATTCAGACCCTTTGCTCAGTATTTAGTACAAGCACTCTTTTGATCTGAATACTTTCTGTACCCACTGTATATATAACTAAAACATATTTAAAATAAAATCTGTCGCCCTTGCCTTGATTATTTTTTCCCCTTCAAGCTGGAGAAATCATCAAACAAAACACAAACTAAATACTAAAACATACAACCTTAAAAAAATAACTACAGTAAATAACTAATAAAATAACTAAATATAACTACAATACATCAAAAACTAAATCTGTTTTGACATTTTCTTCAAGCTAGAGGAATCCTGGACAAAACAAAACAGCTGAAATTAGTTATTAAAATATATAACTAAATGCAGTATAACAAAAATGTATAAAAATAAAATCTTTTATCCCAAAACAAAACCACAAAACAAAGCAAAAGAAATAAATGTAAAATTTTTTTAAAATAAAAAAATAAAGTCTAAAATATTTTTTTAAATAACATCCACCTTGCCTTGACCCTTTTTTGGAGCAAAAATCTAAATTAGTGTTCATACACATTGATCTTCGTGTTGAACATCTGCAATAAAAATATTTTTTTTTACACATAAAATATAATAAAGTTTTTTAAATCACATTTTGGGGTCCTTGTCACCTGATACAGGCCAACAAAGTTTTCATTTTAGTGCAAAGCCCTTGTCAGACTAGTCTACCCAGCTGGAGATTTGCTGGGATTTGATGTGTGCCGTCATTCAATCACTTTTCTGCCTACTGAAAAACATCTAGCCCATTTGAAATGTTTATTAAGAGCTTAAATTAGTCTCCGTAATTCTCAAGATTACGCACAGCTTAGAAATGCAGAACATTTTCTTGGAAAGTTTAAGGTGCATATGGCTTTCTCAGAGCCCACCTCATCCCCTGAGAGCCCCCGGGATCCGCCACGTCCCGCCTCTCTTCTCCAAATCACAATCTGTTGCTGCCTCGCACAAACTCAATTACGGGCAGCATCCGTATGCCACGACTCTCAGCAGCTGCAGTGCAGGCGGCCATTAAGGACCTGCACGGAGCCGCACGTAAATAGCCAAACTAATGCGCAGCAACGAGAGGCTGGAGCAAGTATCATCACCTGTGACTTTTAATGGCCACCGTGGCGTGGACCGCGCTCCTCCCTGTGGGAACTATCTGAGATATCTCTCCTCTCAGCTGTGCATCCCTCTATCACACACAACAAAGGCTGAGGGAATCCACCAGAATGTCTTCAAACCACAGCTGATGG
The DNA here is from genome assembly GCA_032357445.1 of Enteromius radiatus. Taxonomy (NCBI): domain Eukaryota; kingdom Metazoa; phylum Chordata; class Actinopteri; order Cypriniformes; family Cyprinidae; genus Enteromius; species Enteromius radiatus. The sequence continues at coordinate 4,185,987 of JAUCMS010000079.1, forward strand.
GTATCAGCGAGAAAATCCATCTCTCTCTTCCTGTGGTGAATCCCTGACTCGCTCCTCAGATGAACTGATGCATGCAGTGCCTCACACAAACACACCTTAACACACAAAAAAACAGTCTGACAACATCATTACTGCATGTCATGAAGCTTCAGAGATGTCCACCGGCTGCGCAACATCTAAATGTTACTCTGAACTTATCTATTCACATCTGAAGCCCCAGAATACAAGGAAATGAATCGCTGAAATTATGCAAAATAAAACAAAAATGGCACTACTTTTGGGTATGAAAAACCATATTGCATGTATTTTTTTTTATTTATTTAGCTAAATATGAATAAAAATCGAATTATTATCATAATTATTTATTTTAGTGTTAATATAAAATATATAGTCTTTCCAAAAGCTCATTGTCATCATAAAAATTACAAATCAAATTTAATAACTAAAATAATTTAATTAAATAACAGCAACAACAGTAATAATAATGCATTTTTTTATTATTAGTGTAAATTCTATAGTTTTAACAGTAATAAAAATAAGAAAAATATATTGTATATTCTTGCTAATATTTTTTATTATTTTATTTATTTGGTTACTTAGTTATTATTAATTATTAGTCCAATTCTGTGTTAAAGTGTCTTAAATCTTAACAGTGAAGATTCAAAGAAAAACGTTATACCAATCGATATTACTTTCATTCATCAAAAAAAAAGTTGATTGCATTGCATCATGGGATACAGTATTCAATAAAGTGTGTTTACTGCATATTCTTACGAATCTAATTGTGAATGACACTTAAAATTCACAAAATATACTTCTTGTGCATCTTAGATTTTTCTTTCTTTCTCTCTCTCTCTCTCTTTTTGTTTTTTGTTTGTTCCAAACCTAATGAATATGATTATACAAATGGTGTGGCCCTGATCCAAGATCAGCTCTTTTTCCCTTGAAAACCTCATATTTTATATGGCTCATTTATTCTGCCAAGTACACAAGGAATGCCTATTATCATCATCATCATCATCATGCTGATAGATGTTTCTGTTGAAACTTTATCTAGACCTAGACCTGTGTACTTTTCACTAGTCATAAATGACTTTACACTGCTGCCATTAGTTTTCAAATCTCCCCCAACGTTTCCTAGAATGGAATAACGTTATAATAGAAACATGCCCAGATTTAATCACTATCAGGACAATGCAGAAGGTACAGCAGAAATGCAAGCTTTATCGCGTCGAATCATGGAGTGTAGCGATGTACACAAGCTTCTGCTCTAATCGAATCATGCTAAGGTTAAATCACACAGGCCTCTCTCAATGTAAGCACACGCTGACCTTCAAATGTAATGAAAAACACAGAGAGAGCTTTTGTTATGTTCACTTTACAGAAACTCTGTGATTTATAAAGTCACCTTGTTCGAAAAAGAAAAGAAAGAACGATTTTTCCGTGCCTGACAAGGTCTGTAATGTATAAGAGACCACTGTTCTTTGTCCTAAAAAGGTGTAAAAGTCTGATAGTGAAATGATGTCAGTCACATTATTAGCATGTCGCATACTCGTATCATGTAAATGTGACTATTTACTTCCAGTCTTCACCTTGTCTGCTCTTGATTGAACTCTTAAGTTTATGTAAACTACCCATAATGCCTGCACTCCATGGAAACAGCAAGGTCGTTGAGAGGATTGGCCTGCCATTTACATATCTTAATTTGTTGTGTTTGTTTTTTTGCAGATTATGGAGGATTAACCTCGGCTGAACTGAATCTTAAATTCTTCCAACTGTTCCTGTGTATCTTTCACGTCACTCTGCTCATCTTTCCTCTTTTGCAACAATAAAAGCTTTCTTCATAATTTACCCTTTAAATGGCAGTTTTGATGCATGCTGAACCACACGAAATGTCAATGTAAGAAATAACATTGTGACAAAACCTTTGAAAAGCCTCTGTGGAACAGGCAGGAAATGCATTTGCCTGCCACTCAGACATTAATAATATTGTGAAGGGTTTTAAAGCACATATTCACAACAAAAATAGCGCAAGTGTTCATGTAATTTTATAAAATACACTCATTTGAACTTCTCTTGTGTCTTTATTATTGCTGTTTTATGAATTTGTGGCATAACCGTTCTGTAGAAGATTACTTTTCTCCTACTTTTCTTATTAAATTGGTTTCAGTAAATAGGAGGTTTCCATGGTGACCAATTCACCCACATTAATATACATTAAAAAAATAATAGAAAACAAAGTAGGTTCAAATGGTGACCAAAATTATTAAAACATTTCTATAAATTAAATAAATAATAATATAAAAAATTATAGGTTCCCATTGTGACAAACCTTCCCGATGTTATAAATTATGTAATAATAATTAATTATTATTTTGTTTACAAATTTCAATTAAATGTTTAATTCAGTCTTAATAATACTACTACTATCATTAATAATAATAATAATAATTAGGCTATTATTATTATTATTATTTGTTTGTCTTAAGTTTCAAACAGCTGATATTGCTGATTAATCAAATTTATATTGTTATTTATATAATTTTTATCATTATTATATTATACTTTATTAGCAGTAGTATAGATAGATGAATGAATAAATAAACAAACAAAACCTAATGAAATTATAATGTAATATTAATTTCCGTACTTCTTTAGTACAAAGTAGAATTTCTAATTGTAACACTTACAATTTGTAAAATAAAGGGGAATGTGAAAAATGTAAACGGGAGACAAAAATAATTTGATTTTTTTAATTGGTATAAGGTGTTGGGGGGGGGGTCAATTAAGGAAAAAATTAAGGCTATTAAAAAAAAAAAGATTTTAAAGAATTTGAAAAATAAAAAAGAGATTGAGCCAATCACTGTTTGCGTTTGTTTACTCCAATGCAATAAAGAAAGGTGCTGCGGAAACTGTTCTCTCCTCCGAAAGCAATACACAGTTTCTTTTTTCCAATCAGAGGTGATTAAACAAGTTGTGCTTCCGAGCAAATGTCAGTTTGATGAAAGTCCCTGGCAGAGGGCATGAGCAAGGGAAAGACCATCAGGAGAACTGCAGCCTGTGGGAAATGGCGAGTTATTAAAGCAAGATTAATATCTACTAATGACTGCTGTCACCAGAGGAGCGCCAGGGAGAGGCGCATATTCAGCATTATCACACAAATCTATTGATGTTTTTCCACAGTCATACTGTGTTTGTGTTTTTGTGCTCTCATTACCTCGCCTGCAACTAAATAATATCTATAGCTAATTAGCGATAATTACACCTGTGAAGAATTTCTCAGATTTGCGTGCATAAATTCTCCTAATGGTAGGATTACAGAGCCATTTCACGCATGGATGTTTTCACACCGCGCTCCCTGCGTACTGCTAAATTTGGGCCGCCACACAAATAGCTTGTGAATACTAATGTCGCATGCACTTTTAATAGTAGCTCAGGCGCCCTCTGAGTGACACCGAAGTTGTTGTTTTCTTCCTTCTCCAATGTGAAAACTTGAAAAGGTACTGAAATGACAGGAACAATACAACAAAACCCTTGAATTATGTATGTGTGTAATTCAAAACCCACTGAAATGTCTAAGATTCAGGAAAATGCATGTCACTCCTTTCTACTAGCCTACATGAAACCCTGTATAAAATAATACAGATAATATCATGGACAAGGAAAAGGAAAGTGTCCCCCGGCAAGATGAAAGCGGATTTCTTTGCAGCCATCAACTGTAACCTACTTTAAAGACAGTTAACCATTCCTTCAAATGAAGCTATTAGCAAGGTTCCTCTGAAACATGATGCTGTCCTTCATCTTTCAGACTTTCTTTTCAATTTTATCTGTTTCACCCAACATATACTGTAAGTAAAGCTGCATCATATTATTACCTGCTACATGCTAACAGCTAATTGTAATTCTACACAAAGTGATTTGTTTATGTAATGTTTTTTTTCATGCCTATCAGAGCTCTGTTATTAGCTTAGCAACATGCTAATGGGAAATGCCATTAGAATCCATCGAGAGACGTGTTTGCCTGGTAATTTGTTTATTTTGTCTCCTTTGTAGAGCTCCCAAGAGCTGGTCTCTCATCTTGGGTAGTATAAGCTGGTTTTTAAGGGGTTTATCCAACAGGACTAGCTAAAAAGTGAACAGTAATCCAGTTAAGGCTTTTTTGCAGGATTAAGGGCTCATCCCTGCTGAAAAAAACAGCATATGCTGGTTAGGTAGGTTTTGAAGTTGGGATGCTGGTTTAAGCTGGTTTATGCTGGTTTATGCTGGACCTTTGCTGGTTTAAGCTGGTCCTTTGCTGGTTTAAGATGGACCTTTGCTGGTTTAAGAATGTCCTTTGCTGGTTTAAGATGGTCCTTTGCTGGTTTAAGAATGTCCTTTGCTGGTTTAAGATGGTCCTTTGCTGGTTTATGCTGGTTCTTTGCTGGTTTATGCTGGACCTTTGCTGGTTTAAGCTGGACCTTTGCTGGTTTAAGATGGTCCTTTGCTGGTTTAAAATGGTCCTTTGCTGGTTTATGGTCACATGCTGGCAAAGGACCAGGATAAACCAGCAAAAGACCAGCATCAACCAGCAAAGGACCAGCATAAACCAACAAAAAGACCATCTTAAACCAGCATAAACCAACAAAGGACCAGTTTAAACCAGCACAAGGACCAAACTAAACCAGCTTAAACCAGCATCCCAGCTTCAAAACCTACCTAACCAGCATGTGGTGTTTTTTTTCAGCAGGGATAAGCACATAAGGATGTGGTTTTAAATTATGCTCTTCTGCTCTTCACAAAGTGATTTTCAACATAATACTATATTACTTTTAGTGCAGTTTCTAGTTTACTCTACCCTGTCTGAAAAAAAAAAAAACAGCAAGCCGGTTACGTAGGTTTTGAAGCATGGATGCAGGTTGAGCTGGTTTAAGGTGGTCATGATTAGGACCAGCACATGACGAGCATATGACCAACTTAAACCAGCATCCATGCTTCAAAAGCTACTGTAGCTAACCAGTACGCTGTTTTTTAACAGGGTAAATTCACTGTACTGTACTGTATATCTTTTTAATGCTTATTAGAGAACAGCTTAGAGACTAGAGAATGGAAAACTCTATTACAATCCTTTATGAGACTGCTTACGCTGGTTTAATTTGGAAGTAGCTGGTGTTACAGTAGCTGGTCTCCAAGCCTGACCAGCTAAACAAGTGGATAAAACTCAGCGTGCTGACCAGCTGGAACCTGCCAACCAACTTGTTTTTTTTTTTTTGATAATGTGAGTGTTGTTTCTTTTTTGGAGCTCTGAAACAAATCAGGAGAACAACTAAGCAAACCAGCTTAATCTGGTTTAACATTTTATTATTTTATACAATTATGGAGGGCATTATAACAAGTTTGAAAGTTACTGTAGTGTTTGCAACTAGTCAGTTTTCTTTTACTTTTTATTTGGTGCATGATGGGTGTTCATTTTGGGCACTGCAGGGGAGAAGAAGAAATTCAATATCATCACACGATTAAATGAATTAATTACATCATCAAACAGAGATGAGAGCTTGGCTATAATCCTCCATATTGTGTCATAACAACTGAACCGTGACTGTGCAAATCCATCGTCTCAGAGGAAGTTGCTGACACATCATCGGTCTATATTACCGAGGCCTAAACACGAATCTCTCCACAGGACAAACCATCATCGCCATCACCTACATCTGGCTCTCTGCCCAGCACCCGAGGGAGGGAAACATTACACCGCATGAGTTTATTACTCCCCATTTGTAACAGCCGTCCTCTGTTCTCGCTACTCGTTATGCAAGCTGCTTCCTCACCTGCGGACATTTCGTCCATTTGGTTTCATTATGAAAGGAGGTTTATCAGCTTGCAGCCCTATTTTCACCGGTTAATGGCTTGGAAAAACAGACACAAGCACACACTCCCACTGGAGGATAAGATGAAACAATAATTTTCCCCGCGATCATTCTGTTATCCCATTTGCTTTCCATCACATCATCAGGCTCAGGTAAAAGACAGCGGGGAATAATTTATGCCTTTGTTGATTTATGGTCGGTGCTAATACATAATGCAGTAATATTCAAAGGCAAGAGTTCAAAACACCACAGGCCAGGACTAGATGGACAATATGTCGTTCAATTATATAAACTCATTCATGCTGCACAGATCATCATCTTCTGCATAAACAATGTGTGTCAACAGGATACGTTACAGTTTCCAAAACAACTTTAATACTGATAAACCATGAAAAACAAGCATATCTGGCCAATTACTACAGTACGACTAAAAAAACCACAAATAACTAAAAGAAAGAATAAATAAATGAAAGGAAAGGAAAGGAAAGGACGTGACGTGACATGTGGCCAGGTATGGTTGCCCATACTAGGAAATCGTGCTCTGCATTTAACCCATCCAAGTGCACACAAACAGCAGTGAGAAGTGATCAACCACGCACACACACACCGTGAACACACACCCGGAGCAGTGGGCAGCCATATCGCTA
>JAUCMS010000079.1:4192576-4206456 GCA_032357445.1 Enteromius radiatus
TGCCGGACCTGGGACTCGAACCGGCGACCTTTGGGTTACAAGCCCAACTCCCTATCCATTAGGCCACGACCGCCCCTCTTTCCTTTCCTTTCCTTTCCTTTCCTTTCCTTTCCTTAAATAAATAGATGCTTTAATTTTACGTTTACTGTATCTATTACCCACCCATTTTAACTTATTACTACCTTACTAATTTACGAATAAAATATCAATCGTTAATTTGACAATCTTTTACCCATTCAGTTTTATAAATAACATAAATCTTTTAACTTTTAATTGAACCCTCCATTCAATTTTATAAATAAACGAATCAGTCCTTGATCCATTAATTAGTCCATTAATCTTTATAAATAAAATAAATAAATTTTTAATTGAACTTTTATCAATTCATTCAAACTGCCATCTAAATGTATAAATAAATATCAAATAATCTTCCATTGATTTATCTTTCCATCCAGTAACCCATCAATTTAATCCAATTTAATAAATATGACGCTTTAATATTTGATCTCCCTCTTATCCATTTTTATAAAGGGAATACATTTTTAATTTAGCAGACTTTAATCTTTTATCTATCAATAATTCAAGTGATAAATGCCAATTATTATTGAATCTTGAATTGATTTATCTATTGATTCATTATCAATCTGTTCAATTCAATTCAATCAATAAATGGCATCGATCTTTTATCCATTCATCCATAAATCTTTATAAATAAAATAAATCAATCTTTAATTTGACAGTGTTTAATCTTTTACCAATCCACCCAAACTCATAAATAAATATCAATTTACCTTTAATCTTGAATGAATTATTCTCTCCATCTATCCAATTTTCTATCGTTCAATATAACACTATATCTATCTGTCTGTATATCTATTTTAAAAAGACAGAATTTACCTCAGAAAAAGACACGCTGTGATAAATAATTCCGTCAAGAAGAGGAATAAGCTTTGGATTACCTCAGAAAAGAAGAACGCACTGATCCAGTGACCAAGTCTTTTTTATTAACCTCCTTGTATTAGTTTCACATATTGTGTGCACGTTTTAATAGTTTTTTCCTTTTTCCAATTCCTGACTTAAACATTATAAAGTTTCATTTACTGCATTCAAATGTCTCACGGTGCCAGGATGGGTTTTTTTCTATAAAATACACAGCAATACGATATGAAATAATATGATTTATAATGTCACTAGCCTAATGTCAGCAAGAATGATAGATATATATTATATATATATATATATAATTTTTGTATTGTATATGGCCACAAAGAAAGCACACTTTTATTCAAGACTGTAACTAAGCTTCTGTTCACAAATACATCCTCTGGTGTAAATATTTACAAAAATGTGTTACACCCGGTCATTGTTGTTTATAATCATCTGAGGTGTACATGTATCAAGTAAGCTGTAAATATCACTGATAATATGTGTGCTGTATAGTAATCATGTTCTCTTTTTCTTATAAATTAGTACTAGTATCAGTGACCATCACAATAAAGTTAATAATGTAGAGATAAAAAGAACCATTTTCAAAGTGAGCCAATGTAAAAAAAAAGCAGCTTATATTTTTTTTAGCCACTTATATTTTTAGAAGCAACTGAAAAAAAAAGCACAAATCTCAAGGCATTTCCCCCAAAACACCCTCAGACCCCAGAGGGTTAATGTACAACATCAGTGTGCATTTGATGTTTGTCATGTACTCATCTCTCACTATCTCTTCCCCTTCTCTCTTCAGAAGCAAACGAATGGAGAGTAAATCAACACAGACAAGCAGCACAGCACAACTCAACCAATCCCACGAGCGCCTTGATCAAACACACCGCATGTAAACACTGAAATACACACGTCATTCACAAATAAGCAATCAGCAAGTGCCTTTTCATCACCAAAGCTCAATGACGAACGAGGATACTACACATTTAGACGAGAGAAGAGGATTCACTCACAGCTTAAGCCAATAAACAGTCCCATCACACTGTAGTTAGAGAGGAAACGGGTGGATTTTCATCCCTCCCGATGTTACAGTGAGAAGATCATTGCTTTGATTTTCTGATTACGATGCCTAAAAGCAGAAAGGAGTCTTTTTGAATTAGAGTTTGACATTAAAAAAATGTCAAGGCTGCAAAGGAGCACCACAAAGGCATGAGAAAACACTGTAAATATGCCACGGGCTATGGAGGCGCAGCAGTATTGCACATTTAATTACAATGAACATTTGTGTGTACTTCAAACGCAAGCCGTTTCGCCTGCAATTATCTGCCAACTTCTAGTTTCAGGCCAGCGCTGCTCAATTTGACGAGATCACAGTTTTACACTGCGAGCGTTTGCTTTAGCCAAAAAGAAGAAAGAAACAAACGGTAAGAAAAGCAGCCAACACATCATTCAAATTAGCGTTTATTGAGGGACTTTTGTTACTGATATTCTTCTGCGCCTGAATATTGACTCATCCCCTCATTTTTTGTTTTTCTGCTAAACTATGAATCAATCCTTGGCGAGTCGTGATCTTCTTCAAAGAACTTTTAATGGCTTTCTTTTTCTGCTTTCCTTTGTTCTTTCCTGCTTTCTCTCTTTATTTCATCTCCTGCTCTGTGATAGGCACACTAGGGAAGGGGGAAAGGCGCTGATTTGGATGCTGTTTGCTGTTAGGAGTTGGGGGTATGCTGGGTTCTGGTCCACGGCCCGGCTCCCAGAGTCAGAGCTATAGCCTTACACCTGCCGGCTCAGGAGGAAACCCTGGCCCGCCCGGTGGCTTTGTGGGCCGCTTCCTGTGGTCGATGCAGGCTGAGGGAAGTCATTAGCTTCTCCCTGTGGTGAACTTTTAATTCAGTACAGCTCACCACGGAGAGCTCCTGTGCAGAACGGGAATAAGCCAGCAACAGAGAGCTTACAGAACCACTAACTGCAGTCAAACTCCGGGTTTGAAGCGAAACAGCGACTATAAAGACGACATGGATGTAGATGACCAGGTATGTTTGATTACTGTCTGATGCATGTTGTACACAAATTGCAGCAAATAAAAATGCTAGTTTAAATCTCAATGGCTATGCTTTTTAAAAGAATAGTTAAAAAAAAATACTAGTAGTTCCAAATCTGTATGAAGTTCTTTGTTCTGCCAAGTATGCGCTTTTGAGGAGGGAAAAACAACAAGTGGCATCAAATCAATAAATGACTTCATAAACAAATAAAAAAAAAGAGGCAATTAGTGCTATTTTACAAATAAATCTATACATTTGAAGGACAGTTTTATATTCTGCTGTGTTTACCATTTTTACGGTCTATTATGTACTTATGATTTATCAGATTCAATAATAATTCTAATAAATATGCTTCTGGTTGGTCACATCAGTTTGATGGCCTCTTCCTGTTTTAGTGCACAGTTCTTGGACAACATAAGCTGCAATATGATATCTGGTCATCAACATACAGACACATAGAGAGAGAGAGACACACACACACACACACAGAAATGGTTTTGATTATGTCAAAAAAGCACTGCAGAGTGATTTGTGAGATAAATAGCTTATGGAAATGGTTATACAGTCAATTCTATAGTAAACCATCATATGCAAAAACATTTATTAAGGAACTTCCCGTCTGACCAATCAGAAAAAAGAGCTCCACATAAATGCTCCATAAATGCCACTGTCAGTCTCCATATATCACTCTCAAACCCTTCCTCCAATTTGCTCTCACTTCCCCACACCCAAACGACTCGCAAGTGCTTTAAGATGCATGCACACACACACACACACACACACAACACACACACAGGAGTTCAGAGGCACCTAGCTTAGCAGCAAAGCACAAACACAGCCGCTGGCTGAGTCTCACATCTTAGCAGTGTTCTCTAGTGTGTGAGCCTGGATCCTTTCTCAGAGTGCCCAGCCAGACTATGATACGGTTGGCATGCAAAAGATAGCTCTCTCCCCACAGGCTGAGGCTGACCTCTGTCAGAATATAAAATAATGAAGCCAGATTGGGGGGAAAAAAACGTGTTAGAGACAAAAATTAGAACAACTGCCGCATAAGCGCTGCTGCTCTCAGAGCAATGCCTCTACTGCTGTGTGCATACTGATGAGAGAGAGAGATCAAACTAACACTCAACAGACACAAACGTGCACATGCCTGATGCATTAGGCTGTTTTCACACTGGGCTTGATTGCTGGGTTCACACACTTGAGTTTGAAGACAATCTGCTATAAGAAATGCAACACACACACACACTTTTTAAATAAATAAACAAAATGTATACTATAAAAATGCACAATCAAATCAATTAAGCTTTTTGTCTAATATCAAAACACCATTAAATATCATTCCGAACCAGTATGGCTTGTTCATATTCATTTTTTAAAGGCACTCTTCCATAAAATAAAAGTGAATGAGAAAAGGTGCAACAAGCTCCAAGAAAAAAAACAAACAGTCTACAATTTACAGTGCTCACTTGACAGTCCTAGTCTCCATGTACAATTCTGATGATTTTAAGTGATCTGCTTCTTTAATTTAGAGTTCGAGGCAGCCTCAGATCACCACTGAAGCTGAAAGCTAAAGACAGACACTTATCCGCTCCTAAAATGTCATATTTCATATCATGCCGATCAGCGTCCTTCACAGTTCGCTTGATAGTTCAGAGTGCTTGTTACAGCACTCAACCACAAATGACAAATGAGAGCAGATGGTGGAAACTTTTCATTTTCAAAATAGACAGTGTCAGTGAATCTGATTCTGTGAGAAAAGTTCAACATTCGGACACTGGATGCTGCATCAGCAAAGCCTAAAAACAACTGCATAAGTCTTTACAAGCATCTCCTAAACCCAGCATCAAGCTGCAAAGCTCCGAGGTAAGCCATGTAATCGGCTGGGAACATGTAGATCATTTACAGTATAAAACTAAAATTGTCATTGTGGATAACCTGGAGACTCAAGCTTTCTCACGAGGAATTTTCAAAGAACATCCAGTCACGTGTGACCAACCTCAATAAATGACCATCTATGTCATCCAGCAAAAACGCTTGGAGGCTTGTGAGGCTTGACTTTAAGCTACAACCAAGGATTAAACTGAACTTTTGAGGAAGGGGAAATGCCAAAAAAGAGAGCAAAACAAAACTAAAACCAAACCAAACTAAACTAAACTTAGTACCAAAGTAAACAAAACCAAACAAAAAAACAAGACCCAAATGAAAAAACTAAATTAAAAGCAAAACAAAACTCCAACTCATTTGAAACTGTGTGAAGTACTGTGCTTAAACCACACGAGTCACTCAGCACACCATGTGAAGAAAGCATTGTTTAATTCCTCACACAGGCTTTAGAAACCTGCTCAATACAGAGCTACTTTGAAAGTGTTAATATTAGTCTACTTTAATAATAACTTGGATCCAGGGATTATGTACTGTTAAGTTGCCATGGATAAAGAGTTCTTGCTAAATGGCAAGTAAGACACTTAAGTACCCCAAAATCCACAGGGTATGAGGTCGCATTTATCCATTTGAAAGGAAGCTGTGACAAGCAGTGAGAAACATATTGACAGAAAAAAAATTAATAAACTCTCAACCGCATCTTGTTGCTTTGATAAAGAGGAAGATTAAAAAAAGAAACAGTCCAACTGAAGACTTAAATATACAGAGATCTTCCTAAATCCCATCACACTTACAGACTGAGTTTTTAATTTCGTGGAAATTAAATTCCGAAATTAAATTCAACTTTATTGCTTAAATTTAAGTGTCTCTAGGTATGTTAGTGTGTTAAAAACGAGCAGTTCAATCCCATTTTCACTGAATATATATATATATATATATATATATATATATATATATATTAGTTTTAAATCTCACAATTCTGACTTGTTTCTTAGCACTTCATACTTTTTTTCTCGCAATTGCAAAAAATGTGATATAAACTTGTCATTTCAAGTCATAAAGTCAGAACTGTGCAATAGAAACTTGCAATTAGTTACAAAGTCAGAATTGCATGATATAAAGTTATAAACTTACAATATATTTTCTCAGAATTGTGAGTTTGTCTCACAACTTTTGCCTTTATAATTCATAATCACAAGAAAAAAGAACTGAATATTCATATTTCAGCATTCTGACTATAACACAAAATTGTTATATTTCACAATTCTGAGTTAAATATGCCATTGTGAGTTTATATCTCAGAATTATAAAGAAAAACGTTACAATTATGAGCGAGAAAGTCTCAAATTAACTTTTTTTTTACTATTAACTATTTTTTCTCAGTGGCCTAAATGGGCTTCCATACACTATAGTGTTTATGCAGGCATCTAAAAATAGCGTAGCAACAAATTACATTTATATTAAATTTAGCAATTAATTACAAAAGAAACTGCAAGTAGCACTGCGTCACATTTCGAATAGAAAAACATGAAATGTCCCCCAACAGTCTTTTTTTCATAGTGTACCTTCTGATCATCTTTCCTTTCACCTGATTTCAACAGCTGAAATATCCAAATATAATTCAGTATAGTCAGATAATAACATGTGCATCCTGAACACACTGTCCTCCACCTTCAGAGCAAGTATCACTTCCTTTTTGTCCAGAATATAAAATGAACAGCACTGTTCAGGGCTGCAGACACCGACACAAATCACACTGGAAACCAACGCTGGGTCCCCGAGGCTGAGCAGATGGGCGTTTTATACCTGAGAGCGGTGAGGAGTATCATGTACATGAGAAAAGCAATGGAAACAGAGACTGTCACAGTAGTACAAACAGTACATGGTGTGTGTGATTGTAGACAGGACAGCTCTCTCGCAACTCTCGCCACGGGCACGCATTCAGCCTACTTTCCAACACACACCACCTGCCACACTTCCAAGTGTGTGTGTGTGTGTGTGGAATGGGAAAGTCTGCTGGGAGAAGGAGCATCGTTAAAATTGCATTCTGAATGCATTATAGGTAGAACCGGAGCACAGAGAGCCTCTGACGTTAACCTGAATGTGGCACATATAGAAGTATGTACAGATAACAATCCATCCAGAACCAAAAGAGAAAGCACTGTCGCTCTTTACACCTGCTCTGATCTCTGATCTCAGCGTGCCAGATCATCATTAACTACGGCTAACTTCTCATTAATTAAATCCCACAAAGTCCGTATGACAGAACAAGGTTCAGCCAGTCTAGCCGTGGTGCGTCCCTGCGCTCAAGAGAGACCATTTTTAGCACTGAAAGGCTATTCTTAGCCATAGGTGTGTTAGTAGGTCACGCCGCAGCCCGTGTGGATGTGAACATGTAGAGACACACAACAACAAACGACTAAGGGGCTCCAGACCCAAGAACTCTGTAAATAGCAGCAGCCATTAATAAGCACACGGACAGAAACAAACACAGCTGCAATATTTATAAGAGCAAAACACAAACTAATGGGCCATTAATTAGAAAATATGGAACAGGACACTTTCACTCTGCTCCCAAACCTACTGAACTCTCACACAAGTTTTGTCTTCGGCCCAATTACTGTATGCTGCCTGATAATATTGCCTGTTTTAACCGAAGTGTAAGGCAAATTATACCTAATTATATGTAATAGTGACAAGCACTGTGAAGAATATATTGCTTAGCAATATGCAGTTTCACACCGTGTCAAATAGTAATCCTCCAATTAGATGTATTAAAATAAATCCCAGTACTTGGATTTATTTTTCAAAGTGCTTGTCACATTGCATTGATGTTGCCTTTAAACTAATCAAATACAAATTCTGTGAAACTTTGATATTCATTCACTGTGCATTGATTTAATGACATCTTTTTTAATAGCTGAAAGTTAAGAAAAAAAATGTTTCAGGTGTAACTTAAAGAAATATTTGTTAAGGGGTATTTACACAACATTGCTTTCAACTAACAGTATTTAAGGGGGAGAAATAAAACTTTTAAAAACAAAGTGCAGGTTTTTGAAAATGATACCATTATCAAACTGTGTATTTGCAAAAACGGTGACGTCATGCACATGCTTAAAACATTAACATAGTGTTTCTCTATAAAGTCACATCGCCAACTACTGGCCTGGCATGCATAATACAGCATTTCATTTGATTTTTTATGGTTATGAACAGGGATTATTTTGACAACATTGTCATCTGTATGTTAAAAAAAATGCTACTACATTTTGTAAACATACAAAAAAAAAGCTAAATTTACTACATTTTTTAAGCTAAGTGGTTGCAATCAATTTATTTGAGCTAAATCTAAATAAACTAATTTAGTTGATTAACTTCCAAATCTCTTTTTTACTTAAATGTAGCTAAAAGAAATAGCTTGCAAGCACTTACCTTAAAAATATAGTACTTATTGTTAGTTTTGCAACATACTAATGTCTCACAAATATATTTGTGCAACAATGCACTCTTAAAAATATAGGGGCTTCATGATACCATAGAAGAACCTTTTTGTGTAAATTGTTCTATAAAGAACCTTTAACAGCTGAAGAACCTTTCTGTTTCACAAAAGGTTCTTATTGGGGAAAAAAAAGTTCATTAGATTATAAAAAGTTAAGAAAGTGATGATTCTTTAAAGAACCTGAGACTAAATGGTTCTTTGTGGAACCAAAAAGCTTTTTTCATAGAGCTTTTTTATTTGTGTGTAAGTTCACTTATGAATTCATCTTAATGCTAGGTGTAAATTAAAGTGGGCATAAATGGTAATTATAACAATAATAAAATCCCTGTAACTCTGAAAGAATAGCGCAAACCAAACTATAATGATAACAGCAAATAGAAACTACTGTATATAAGTGAATTGGTAATTATCAATGGAAACAACAAAGCCAACAAAAATCCTTTCGACTGTAAAGCTATTACAACGCACTTTGAGTAAAAAACTTTTTTTTTGGTTATAATTATCATTATAACTTTTGTTATTGGTAGCCTTCAGCTACATAAAAATAGCATACAACACACCGTCATTAAGGTGTTTACAGGACATCGCTGAATACCAACACACATACATCAATAACAGATTTTCACATAAATATATTCATGATATTAGATATGAAAAAAAACGTCTCCAAAGAGAAAACATCATAAACAAATGTTTAATTTCCCAGAGGAGCCTCCTTCCTCATATTCTGTCTTAGCAGTGAGTACACATCTGCCATGCTAATGCGTCAACGCTGTCTGCTCAACAACTTCGCTAGTCGTGATTTCCACTGAGAACTTTAACAAAAGAATACATGTGAATTATAGACTCTTATAATCAGGAGTTTCGACCTTGAACCAGAAATATTAAAACTGATGTGAAGATCAAACCACACCGCACGTAAAAAAATAATGATCCTACAGGTGTCCTTATACTGCTCCTTTTTAAGCATAAAAATTAATGCAAATTAGCATCAAAGTGAAAGTTAAATAATACAAGAACCCTTTATCTGTCTTCACATGAGAAGTATAAGAGAGATCAGCGTACAGAGGTAATGAAATTAGAAAAATTCCCTCCACTGAATTAAGACCAAGCTAAATGTCACATTTATTAGAAACTAATATGGTGTTAAATGAAGTTGTTAAATGACTGATCGTATTCTGTAATTATTGCTAATGAACATAAAACAAAAAAAGCAGCCTGATAATTTGTAGTTTGCTCCAAAGATGTGGGGTTAATGTTATAATACCCAGATCTTATAAAACCTACCACACTGGTGGAATGCAGACCAAAAAGCAAATAAGAAATATTGATAGTAGTTGATGTTTGTTTCGCTGGCTCTTGTTTATCTCGAGGGTCTGTGACTTTACACTCACACCTATTGCAGGAACGCATAGTTTATTTACTGCTGCCGCTTCACACCAGAGCTGCTGCTGCTTTTCTTTTCTTTCTTTGCATCTATTGTTTTACACACAAAAACAACAACAAAAAAAGGCATTTTTGGATGCAATCCCATTAAATTTTCACACATTGTCGGCAGTTTGTGTTTGGGTTCGTTACTTGATGTCCTCTTGTCTGTCTTTGACATTTTTGTTTTGACAGCAGACATTATACTAAACCACACATCGATGATCGATACTGTCACTCTGGACTGCTCTGTTGACTCTGGCTCCATTTTGCCTGTATTATATATATATATATAGTAGTTTTATATTGTTGTGTCAGCTTTTTTTTGTTTAGATCTACTCTTTGACTCTTCCACATTTATTGTGAAGCACCTTGAACACCAAAACAAAGACAAAACTTGTGTAATTTCCTTTCCTTTAATAAAGTAGATTTAGTAGTAACCTGAGAAAATGTGTATTATTATTATTATTAGTATTATTATTAGTATTATTTTGTGCAGTCAAAGAAGTCATTGTGTTTAATCACATCCAAAATTAAAGTTTTTTTATGTAATGTATGTGTGTTGTGCATATTTATTAAGTATAAATACACACACATACAGCATATATAAAACTTTAACATCCACTTTATATATATATATACATATACATATTATTCTTAAATACATACATGCATGTGTATTTCTATATTCATAATAAATGTACGCAGTACACACAAATTATGTAAACAAAAACTTTTATTTTGGATGTAATTAATCACTTGACAGCACAAACTAATGTATTTATGGAATGAAAATTTGCAGTTAATTCTAAAAACGTGAAAGCTTTGTCTTCAGATGAGTATTTAAAAAAAAAAGGCATTTAACATATTAATATTTTACAATATTTTTACTTTGATTAGATAATTACAGCCTTGATAAACATAAAAAAACAGCATTTTACTGAAGTAGTTTCATAAAGATACATAACATTAAACATAAGATTGGATGAATATATTATGCAATTCATATTTTAAAGTCTTAATTTGGCAAAAAGATAAAAATAAATCCTACATGAAAGCAACATGAGAAGATGTTTACTGGCAGTGCTGTGTCGTGAGCTGAGCTTTCTTAATTGGCTTTCCTCCAATGACCAACATCACTCACCCATTCACACACACACACAAACACACACAACTAGAACTGTGTAACTTGGAGTAAAACAGGTAGAGGAATTATGTACACAGTAAACAACCGTACAACAAGTGCGTGAGAAAGAAACAGGGAAGAGAGAAAGAGTGAGAGGAAAGTATTGAGCTGCTTAGCTCTCAGTGGGTTAGTGCTGCTGCGCTCTGGCAGAGGTTGGTGAACGCGGCTCAATTCCTGCACAGAGTTTCCTGCAGAGCTTGTTATTTTACATTCATACATCAGCACAAACACCTGTGCACCCAATTCATAAGAGATTAAAACATTACTCATTTAGCTAAACAGGTCTGCCAGAAACATGTTGACTGCTAGACCACAACGGCAATCTATAAATGGGCAGACTAGCTACCACAATTAATACGTTTCAGCTAAAAACAAAAAAAGTTCAAAAGCATGCGATTGTAATTTGAGTTTAAATGCTAATTGGCTGTCTCCTCAGCCTTTTAATACAATACATACTGTGCTGTATATAAGAAGATACATGCAATACATTTGTATCCAAACCATTTGGATGTGCAATACGTTTTTTCATAGTAAAAACCCTAATATAATTCTTGTTTTTGAAATTATGTATTCACATCCAGTTTCATTCAAGATCACACATAGCTGCATTCCTGACATCTAAATAGTTCACTAATATATAAAATAAGAGAAAACTGTTAATATTGATATTAATGTTTTGAGGTGAGTTCTTATGAGAAATAGCAGGTTAATACTTTATTCAAGAGATAAAACAATCCTCCTCTAGTAATCCTTTGAGTTATTAAGGAGAATGTGAAAAAACGCAACAATTGCCCCCCGGTCTCCCCTATTCAACACTGTCTAGTGTGTCAGTCATATTCAAGCTGAGGATTCTATTCGAGGAACAATGCATTTCATCCAGAATTTGTTGACCCTAGTGGGTTTGCAATAAAGAGCTGTGATTTAGCTGTTTTCAGCCCTCCATTTCTCTCTGTCTGTTCCGGGCTTTGCCCTCTGAGACGTTGATGAAACGCCGATGAAAGGTTTCTAAAATGATTTGGATTGATTTGCTCTCTTCCACTGAAAGTCATCATTTATCATTCACTCCTCGCTGAAGCACTGGACCGACGGTCAGAGCCGACAACTGATCTTCCCCCAGAGAAATGACAGCTCTCTCCAGCAAGTCACATGATCCTGATCTGCAAATGATTAGCACACAATGCATCTGCAAAGGGGTCCTGTTTTGTTTTTTTCTGAGGACTTTTTTTAATGGTCGGGTTTGCCCTTTTGTTGACTATTACAATCAAACTTTCCTCAGTATCTTATGTCACCTTCACATACAAAAAACATCATAGCTGCCCAAACATAACATTCAATAAATGACAGTGTAACAAATTCATGAAACAATCTGCAATGAAATATGCTAAAACAAAAAACTCGAGACCAGAAAGAAATGATTCAATAAATGAAACTTTAACATCCACTCATTTGTCATTTGTTAGAGATAAAGTGCAGAGCAGTAGGTACTACACACAGACATAAACAGCTAAATATTACAATTTTAACTTAATTCTAGTATTTACTGTAAAAAATAAAATCCCTTGTTCTTGGTCTTCCATTAATTATCTTTGTGCACAGCCAGTGTTTGTTTGTTTCTCTTTCTAAAATGACAAAAGCATCTTCAGTTGTACTTTTAATGACTCATTTTTTAAGTTCAAACTTGGTCTGTTGTTTAATGAATCCTGAGAGAGCTTTGATTGGCTGAAAGGCGCTATGGCCTTTTTGCAAAGAGAACAAATAGAACATGTTTTTAAGTCCTCTGAAGGGCTGTCGTAGGCCATAGTCGTGTATTTCGAGGTTTGTGACGAGGATTACAGAGAGCCAGATGGTTTGACAGACAAACAGAAAGGTGCACAGGGAGCACAGAGCTCAGTCACGGGCAGGTGCACAGTCAGACACAGACAAAATTTGGCTGGATCTCGGAAAAGACCGAGATTAGAAGTGATCTGTGCATGACAGAACTTGGCTTCAGACTGGTCTTTCCACAGCAGCTGATGTTGCATGTTGCAAATGTCACTCAAAGACATACTGTACTGTATGTGCAAACACACAGACGTGTGAATCGATCACTTCACAGGCACTGTTCTCTACGGCATGAATTGTTCAGTGCATCTTGTTGTCACACTCACCACTGCCAAGAACTACAGTAAACAGATAAACACGTTTGTATAGTGAATACAAGAATGGGCAGAGTATGAAAAGAACATCAGGACATAAAAGAGCTATTACAGTGACACGTGCATCGATCGCAAGGCTGGCAAAATCAAACAAAATCTTTCAGTATAATATTAATTGAATTGCGCAATATTTTGTATATTGTGTGTATGTGTATGTGTATGTATAGCAAAACTCAAATCATATATTTATATACTGTATATAGTGTTGTCAAATCGTGATTAAACTTAAGTTCATTTATTTATACTGTATGTGTGTGTGTTCGGTGTATATTTATTATTTTATACAGTATATACATATATATATATATATATATATATACTGTAAACACACATACAGTAGGCTATACATTTTGAAAATGTTTATATGTCTATATTAATATTCACAATTTATATGTAAATATAAATATATTTAATATCTAAACAATAATTTTCAGAAATATATACATGCATGTGTGTATACACACGTATATATACATACATACAGTGGGTACGGAAAGTATTCAGACCCCCTTAAATTTGCTAAAATCATTTAAGCTATTTTTTTTTCCTCATTAATGTACACACAGCACCTCATATTGACAGAAAAACCAAGAATTATTGACATTTTTGCAGATTTATTAAAAAAGAGAATTGGAATACCACATGGTCCTAAGTATTCAGACCCTTTGCTCAGTATTTAGTAGAAGCACTCTTTTGATCGAATACAGCCATGAGTC
>JAUCMS010000079.1:4243149-4257603 GCA_032357445.1 Enteromius radiatus
TATGTAAAGAAAAACTTTTATTTTGGATGCGATTAATCGCGATTAATCATTGCCCAGCACTAGTATATATAAATACATACATATATAGAAAAAATGATTTGAAAATAATTACATGTATATATTTATATTTTGGATAATTTATATAAAATTTGCATATATTTCATATAAAAATACAAATATTTTCTTAAATATATACATGCATATTTACATAATAAACATAATAAATATACACAGTACACATACATATATTATGTAAATATTTTTTTTCATTTTGGATGTGATTTTTTTAGCGAGTTTAATCATTTGACAGCACTAATTAATACAATATTACAGTATTTGTAAAATATCATATCAATTTTATTGTTATTATTATTTAGATATTTTTTATTATTATTTTTATTAACTTGTGAGTGAATAAATTTTAAAAAGAACAAAGAACAAGTCATTGTTTAGTTTTTTTAACATGTCCAAATAGTTTTTTTTTTGTTTTTTTTAATTATTATTATTTTATTTAATTTTTTTTACCTTTAATTTCCCTCTGTGTTTGAAAGGGATTAGCCCTAACCGTGAGTCAGGCTTCCACTCAGAGAGGTTGTGGGTAGTGTAGTTTATCTGATTGTGAGTGCCATATGGCACTGAGAATCAAAGTTCTGTCGCCCTGAACAGCCGGTGGAGCACAACCCTGTCAGAGTGACACAAAGAGAATCGCAACCTGTCAGGAGACCTTCCAAGCCGAATAAACTAGGTTTGATCAGACCTGGAGTCCAGGCGGCCCTGACAAACACAGACACGCTCCAGCATCACTCTGCTCGCAATGAAAACAACCCATTACAGGAAGAAAAAAGATACAAAAGAACTCAGCAAGGATTTTGCAATGAGTTTTTCCTGTTGAGTCTGAAAACAGAGCACAAGAAAGGACACCTGAGTTTACTGTCATATCACTCCTCTCGACTTTATGTGAAGTGAGTGTCACGAAGCGCTGCTGTTGACAGGCTCTGCTAAAGCAAACGCGCAGTCACAGCAGAGTCATGCAGTCAGAGCTGTCAGAGAGCCAGTGACAGCAGACAGACAGCATGACACTGATGAGGTGCTAATTGAAAAACATACACAGGGAGCGTGGTTACCCACCAGATGAGAGAAACAACAGTGCACTGCCCTTCATCTTACTGTAAAGAGATTTACTGACCGATGACGTGATGTCTTATTGAGAGTCAAAATGTTACTACACTTACAACTTGAATATTTGCTTGTTATTGTTATTGTTTAGCCATTTGCATAAAATTGTAAATGTATAGTTTTTTTAATTATTTAATATTAATATAAATCACTATATCACAGCTGTTGTTATATATATTTTCACATGATTATATGAAAATGATAAAAATTATAATAATTGATATATATATATATATATATATAAAATCATGCACATTTACTTTATAATTTAGATTAACAAAAACTATTTGCACGTACAAATACTTTAATATATATATATATATATATATATAAAATAACCATGCAAAATTATTCATAGGTTTAATTATAATGAATGCATAAATTATTATTGTCATCTTCATTATCATCAATACAGTTTTGTATTACTCTTATTATTATTACAGAGACCCTCTCTGCTTTTAATAAATCTCATCATTATACATTACCATCACTATTCTCCTATTGGATAATGTCAATGACTGATTGATTGATTGACTGTAGAAGTTTCCAGAAATTATGATGTGAATATTATTTCCCTCCTTCCACTCTAATTTACATCGCTTTCCGCTGATTTACCACAAAAAGTGCACTCAAATGATTACAGTTGAACACACTAAACAAGCGCTTCGAATGTGAAGGCTGAAAACTGTACTAAAGTCTAATGGTTATCCAAGCACTTAATCAAATCTGATGAGGAGTGAGAAGTAAGAAGCCAAAGCTAATGCGGGTCCATGTTATATTTTCAGATAAAGACTACAGTAGATTTTGTAGCACATCGCTATGCGTTTTCCAGGGCATAAATGAATAATTTATTCATTTTATACCGATCTCTGAAGATCAGGCCATCACAAGAAATCAAACCAGCCAATTACGTCCAAACCCACACACCAGACAAGCCAGTTAGAGCACGCTCCCCACATAACAACCGGCAATTGCAGAACGTGACCCACGCTCCGACTAACCAGTTAAAGCAGCTGACTCAGACGTTCAGCAATTAACACACAAATCATACTGACCGTCCAATTACAGCATGCCTCCCACATATTTATTAACCAATTTAGAGCAAGTCCCCTAGAACCCTGCTTATATCGACTTAAATAGACCTACTGAGGTATATTGTCATTAAATAGACCATCTGGCATTATTTACCAGGTCGGCCGTCCATTATTTATCAGCTCAGCTGTCTCAGCGTGCACTCGCACACATACACAAAAACGCATTGATTAAAGCACTGACAGTTGAGGCAATAACTGCTGAAACCCAATATAACCCGTTTTGGATGTGTGGACTTCTCCAGTATGTGAGTGGGCCGGATAATTGATCCCGCAGGCAGCCAAGAGGATGAGGCAGAAAGAGAGAATTAGAAAGCACACCTGTAGTCGGAGGAGAATGTGTCACCCAAAAGCGAGGGCTGGAGACAGCAAGAACTACACACAATCCTAACATCCCGTCTTTTAATCTAGCTGCAAAATTCACAACGTGGTCTCTCTCGCAGCTGTATCCGCACACTGCTATAAACAACATCTTTAGCTGTCGGTAAGTTTGCGAGGCCGAATAATGCTGTCCAGGATTCCTCTCTGCATTCACAACCTCTGCGTTGGTCAAAGGTGGCCATGCAACTTGTATTCAGAGAATTCACAAACCCATTTGTAAAAGCAGGTATGAAATAAAATAGTAGAGGCCGTGACTGTGATTGCCAAGCAGTTGCTTGGAAACACATGCGGAGTAATTTTCCAGACTCTTTTGCAGTTATTTATCTAAAACCATTGCTTACAAAGATGGCATTTTGAAGCCTTAAAGCATTACAAACAAGAAGGCTGTTTCTGAAAGCATTTTATAAGGAAAGTGCAGTTTCTAAACGCACTTTAGCATTCATACACTGTTAAAGAACATTTAAAAAAAGTTGACCTAACACAAGAAATAAGGCAAGTTATCGCTGTCAAGTTAGCAAATTAACTTTGTTTAATCTAATGAATAAAGGTCAGTCTAATGAACTTTAAAAGATCTAGCAGATCATCTAAAGATTATTTGGTATTTAGGAGGGCTAATCTTCTTTAGCAACACTATTTTTTATCTTTACGTTTCATTTTCAAAGTCTACAACATAATTCGAGCGATAGATAGTATCTGTGCAATCAAGTCGATGATAATGGAAATGAAGTGTCCCCAACTATGCAAGCCAGAGCCGACCACAGGAAGAATCCAAAACTAAAACACAGAATAGAGTGAAAAAAACACTTGAGAGAAACCAGTTCTGCCTTCTCTTCTTCTCATAAGAAAGAAATAGGTTTGGAATGACATGATTTTGACAATTTTTTTTATTTTTAGGTGACCTATCACTTTAAAACTAAAAGTAAACATTTATGCTGAAAGACAAATCCAGAAGTCGCACATATACCTCAAAACAGAATGAGGAGCAACCAATTTTAAATCATTAAAAATATGAACTCTGATCCATATGACAGCTATGTGGCAGCAGCAGCATTAAATTAAGCCAGAAATACGTAACGCAATGATAATAGCTTATTAATTAACACAAAATGTTTTCTGACTGCAATGCATGCTGGGAATTTGTTCAACATAAAAGTGTTCATTTAGATGATTCAGTTTGGAAAGTTTGAGAACATTTGGACACACTGTGATACTTGTGTATCCAAGGTAAACAAACTAACTTTTTAAACTAAATGACCAATTCTTTTGTTACTACTACTTTACATTTGTTAGTAGAACTTTTCAGTGCAGTCAAAAGAAAAATGAAAAAAAATGACTGAAAGGCTGAGCAAAATATTAAAATCAGTTTAATTCAACATTGATATATAATGATTAGTACAGTTAAAGTTGGATTCGCATGTGCTGTATATTATTTGTTTTAATACTTCTTGTGTTATATTGGTGTCTTACACCATAGATCTGAGGTTAACAGAATTTCAATCCTCTGTTTGCCCTGTAGGCCTTTAGTAGAACCGACAATAGAGTTGACTTTGATCATTTTACCCAGATATTGTATCATTAGCTTAGCAACATGCTAATTTCAAACTACTGACATGTCCTTATAATTATATTTCCACTAGATGAATGCTCATAAAATGTTGAGAAAACATTCTCAGACTAACTTTCTCAAAATGTCCTTATGATTTTTTAGGAATAACAATGACGTTTTTATAAACTAAATTTAGGACAGAGCTACTGCCTATATTAGCCACTCACAATTCTGTCTTAGAAGATAGCTGCCTATGTAGGCAGCTCACTAGGTTTTGAAGCTACTATGGTAAATCTGTAGTGGTAATGATGTGCTGTTATTGTCAGACAGATTCCTGTTTCTGCCCACTCAGAATCACAAGGATCTCTTCCTATATTTCCGTTCTTGTCAGAATGCTCCAGCTTTACAAATTCTCTTCGAAAGTTTCTAGCTGGCTCATTAGAGCCCTCGATACACTCCACTTCACCACACCATCTCCTTCCTGATATCATAGAATACTGCATTCAAAAAAAGCAAGCATCGCAGTAAGGGCAGGTACCCTCATGAGCAGTCTCTGTCTTCCACACTTCAAAGTTTCCACCCCCTTATTATGGGCTCTTGGAGCAGGGCTCACCTCCACAGATGGATTTTGGGTCAGGCCTCATTGTTAATGCAGACGTAGGAGAAGGCATGTCTGGGTCTCCTGCTGAGATACTGCCCCATTGAGATTCTCTAGATGTTGTGGGGTCTGTTATCTGAAAGATCACGTCTCGAACCCCGGCAACAGGAGGGTATCATGCTGGGTGTGAAATAGGGCAGAGTGTCAGGGAGCCGTCATACAATAATCATCAAAATTCTCCACGATAGCAGCAGCTCAGTAGTCTCTGGACAAAGAGATAAACATGATGGAGAATGCTGAGAAAGACAGAGAGGTTGATGATTTGTTTGAAGTAGGATTGCGAGTTCTTTTCAGGGGCTCATTTGAAGACCAAGACTTAAAGATATATGGAATGGGAGAGAGTGAGGGACAGATAGGTGTATCAGTTACATGGCCAGCCACAGGACAGAAATAGACAGATAGATAATACAGAAAGACCTACAGTATAAAGAGATAACTAGACAGAAGAATAAAGGAGACAGGTAAAACAGAGAGACCAACAGATAGACAGCCAGAGATAGTCAGTAAGACAGATAAGTAGAAAACTTGATGGACGGATAGAGAGACAACTAAACAGAGAGACAGACAAACAGAATGAATGGATGGAGACAGTCAGACGGATGGACAGATGGATGAACAGGCAGACAGATAGACAGACAAAATTAATAGAAAGACAGACAGACAGACAGACAGGTGAGAAAGAGAGGGACAACCAGACAAATGGATAGATAAACAGCCAGACAGATAGAGAAAGAAAGAGACAACCAGACAGACAGACAGAAGGATAGACACATGGATAGATAAAGAAAAAGACAGAAACATGGATGGATAGATAAAGAAAAAGACGGATGGATGGATGGATGGATGATGGATAAAGAAAAAGACGGATGGATGGATGCATGGATAAAGAAAAAGACGGATGGATGGATGGATGGATGGATAAAGAAAAAGACAGATGGATGGATGGATGGATGGATGGATGGATAAAGAAAAAGAAGGATGAATGGATGCATGGATAAAGAAAAAGACGGATGAATGGATGCATGGATAAAGAAAAAGACGGATGGATGAATGGATGCATGGATAAAGAAAAAGACGGATGGATGGATGGATGGATAGATAAAGAAAAAGACGGATGGATGGATGGATGGATAGATAAAGAAAAAGATGGATGAATGGATGGATGGATGGATAAAGAAAAAGATGGATGGATGGATGGATGGATGGATGGATGGATGGATAGACAGATGGAGGGACAGGCACCCAGTAAGATTTATACACAAAATGGATGTTTTCTGGTTGTTTATCTAAAAGACTAACAGACAGATGAAGAGAGACACATACTATATGGATAGATAGAGATAGGCAGATTGATAGGCATATACAGTATGTGCAGGAAATATGACATAAAATTAAAACATGCTATTCAGAGCTGTGAGAAAGAAATATAAAAAGCCATATACTAGAGGAGTCAGTGAGGTGTGTGTGTGTGTGTGTGTGTTTGTACCCCTCGCTGTGTGCTTCCAGACACCCCTAAGTGCCTCGCCAAGAGGAAAACAAAACCCTTTCCTTCTTTCTTTCTCTGTTTCCACTTTGTCAGATGTAGTTTGGCTGCTGCTAAGCCCATGTACAGGCACTGGCAGCCTTGCATATTGATCTCGGAGCACTGCAGCAACCAATGGGTGCTTATTTAATCTAATCAGCCTGGTAAATATGGCATAGCTGTGGCTGCGGATGCTTCCACTCTGCTGTTTTTCAGCATGAATAATGGAGCAGATTGGACCGGAGAAAAGCACTGCTTAAAGAACAAATATCTCAATGGAGTCAGCCTGTGTATATATATATGCACCAGCAAGTGATTGACTCCTATGGTGGTCCAGCGGGGCCAATTACAGCTGTGAATGAGAGAGGGTTTGGGGGCCAGGGTTTGAGCTAAATACCTCAATCACTGTATTCTTTAAGGAGCTGAAGCAAAGAGTTTAAATTACAAATGCATTGTTTGTACACAAATGCGAACAGAGAGAAAACCACATTTTTTTGTTAACAGTTCGAATTTTTCACTACTTTTTCCAGGTAACAAAAAAATTATGTTTTGTGAATGTAACAAAATTAATTCAAGCAACCATCAATAAAACAACTACTCAGAATCAATAGTTAAATATTGATTATTTAAATAGTTCAACGATAGTTAATACATACACACACCGAAAGCTATACCGCTGAAGTGAGCATCCGGTGTCATGGATCTGTCAGCCGTCATGGACTCCAGAGTGTACTGTACATTGTGCATGTTAGCTGTAATGCATTTGTATTGCCTGACTCGTTACTGTATACCTGAGACACGCTCCAGTGCAGGATACACTCAGCCATAATTAAGGCTGGAGCTGCGAGAGAGAGTAACATGAGCAAGAGAGAGGTCAAGGTTTCTAAACATAGTCCAGGGTGTCTATAAGAAGAGTTGCTCATGCCCACAAGGGACACAGAGTTCTTAATGAGAGCCTGTGTGTTTGTGTGCTCTGCTTCAGGAAAATACAACACCGAATCCATGGCTCTCAAATCCATGGCTTTTACAGGTAACTGAAATATCAAAAGCGTCAAAAATCACATCAAATCTAGTATTTTAGACCACTGAGATGTCACTGCAGGAAGGCATATTGAGCGCAACGGGAGAAACCGAAACTAACACATCCTGTTGCTTATCAAGGCTAGTTACGACAAAAACTCTGTTCTGTATGTGGAAGAAATGGCTTTAGGACACGATGTAAGAGAGTTGTCTTCAGTCAGACATTGATCAAACAATCTAGCACTGTAAACACGCTTCAGTAATGAGAAGCTCTAATGTGCATCCCGTTTCTACATCCCCGCAGCATTATTAGCTTCCATTTTTCAACAGAAACACGAGATAGAGCCAACAAACAACCGCAGAGATGATTCATGAGGATATATCAAGTGTTTACTGACTCAGAAAAGCGGTTTTCACTTCTTCACAAAGTAATGAGATTCACTTGATCACTATCCTGACAGCGGATCGTCTCGGGTACGTATGTAACCCTCATTCCCTGAAGAAGGTCTTAACTGTGGAATACACACATGGAGTCCTTTTAGGTACTCCACATGAACCCCAGCCCTCTACCGGTTCTCAAGGATTCATCGAGCGAGGGACCTGGCGCCAGATGCTCCGTTACATCCGGCTGCCAAGGGGACGGAGGAACTCAGGGTCTACTGTATGGACACTCTGGAGTAGTTAACAACACCCCACGAAACCGGGCTTCTCAGTGCCTCTACCCATTTGAGGTGAAAGCACATGAGGATACCGGTTCCACACGAAGGCTATAGAATCAAACGTGTTAGGGGTCACCCAGCCAGGCGCCAGCACCCAGGACAATGCCACACTCCTTGTTGAGTGGGCCCGTAACCTGAGGGGGCTGGGCACACCCTGTGCTTGGTAGGCAAGGGTGACGGTCTGAGGTCCTGAAGCTTTGTGTCCGATCAACGTAGCATCTTAGTGCTCGGACGGGACAGAGCAAAGCTAGGGCTGGGTCTGCCTCCTCCGAGGGTCTCTAAACGGAGTAGTGGGAACCTTGGGCACATAGCCCAAACATACCTGGGAATCTGCCGGCCCAAACTCAAGGCACAACTCATCGACCAAAGATGCCTTCAGGTCCCCTACCCTCTTGATGGAGGCCAGTGCGAGCAGGAGCAGAGTCTTGTCAGCTCAAGAGGGTACAGTGGGGGGTCGTGGAGGATTCAGCCTTCTGGCCCCCCTGAGGAACCAAAAAAATAAAAGCCAAAAAATAAACAAGCAAACAAACAAATAAAAAAATATAATAAAAAATAAAACAGAAAAATTAAATAAGCAAATGACTAAAACACAAATAAATAAAAGCCAATAAAAAAGCTAATAATTTAAAAATCAAATAAAAAATAAGCAAACAACAAACAAATGGCAATAAATATGTCAGTACATAAACCAATAAATAAAACATCCAATAAATAAGCCAATGAATAAACAATTAATTAATTATTAATATGAGAAGAAAAATACAGGAAAAACATTTAACATTTTAAATATTTAAACTAAATATTGTTATTCAATGGATATTTTACTAACCTGTATTTATGGTGATTTTCAATTTGCCAGGCAATGCCAGATATACCTAAAACCTATGATTCCACTTAAATAAAAGTCTATGCATGCATCTGAATGTAATTAGTCTGCTGTTGTCTTTCAGCATATGGTCAAAGTTTAAGAGTGCACTGTTTGTTAAATCAACAGAATTGTTCTTGTCCTTGTTTACATACATCGACCAATCAAACCTGTCCATTTGTATTGCTGCCGAGTAACCGCATACATAAACAGATGAAAAGTGAGAAGAATATAAAGTAATTTCATCACCGGAAACAGAAAGGAACATGATGCAAAGGACATCAGTAATTCGACACAGGAAAGATACAGGGATTGACAGAATAAGAGAAATGCAAAAGAGAGACAATGAGTTATAAGACTCCAATTCGTGTTTGTTTTTGTTTTGTTTTTTCTTGAGATAAATGAGTGAGTGAAATCAATGAGCAGAGCCCGAGGCCAAAGCAAATCAAACATAAATCCCGCTCGTGCACATATGCAGCTAACGAGACAGAGAGAGAGCTTTACAGTGAATCTGAATGAAGAGATGCTGTATTTATCTGGGATTACAAGAGAAACACAACTAAAGGCCACTTGCTTCTGACATCTCTCTCACTCTCTCTCTTTCAGTCAGTTCAGTCATTTCAGTGTCACATTTCATCATTTTATTACATGTTTCATCATTCTGTTGTTTGCAGTTGTAATGTGCTCTGTATTCTTGTGTATATTCATCTATTATCCATGCAGTGATAATATGCCTTGAAAAACATGATAATTCCTCAAAGTTCTTTGGAGTACCATGGTATTTCTTTAGTATTATGTTCAAAATGAATGGACACTATCCACCAGCATTACCATGCTTGGCCGAGCCAGGATAATTAAAAAAAACTCTAACTTTGTTTGAAAAATGAAAATGATATACACATAGGATGGCTAGGATGGTGTTCTGAACTGAATGGTTACCAGTACATATCCATGTACCATACTGCTTTCAAACATACAAATAAATAAGAAAAAATTAATTAAATTTAATTTAAAACAATATTTTACATTAATTTTTACACCATATTGCCATGTCTCAATGCCATAGTTTTCTTTGATTGTGCCAAAATAAATTAAAATTTAAATAAAAACAAAATAAATTAATAGAAAGAAAGCTTTAACACAACATTGAACCATGCTTAATACCACGTTTTGGCTTTTTTTTTTATGTACCTAAATTAATAAAAAAATACAGTAATTATTATTAATAATAATAATAAACTACATTTAAAAAAATTATAAAATAAATAAAATAGAATTCAAAAGTCATTTAAAATACAAATAAATAGATACAATAATAATAATAATAATAATAATAATAAACAATTAAAACATAGAATAAATAATTTAAAATACAAATAAATAAATAAATAATAATAAATTAAAATAGAAATTGTTTAAAATACAAATAAATAAATACAATAATAATAATTATTATAATAAACAATTAAAATATAAATAAATAATTTAAAATATAAATAAATACAATAATAATAAACAATTTAAACAAACAAACAAATAAACTCAGCATCAAACCATGCTTAATACCATGTGCAATAGTTGTTTTTATATTTTCTTTGATGTATCTAAATAAATAAATGTTTAAAAAAAGGTTAAACACAGCACTGATGCATGCTGTAGGACTCCAGGCCTCACGCTGTGACTGTGTCTGGACTGCTTGGCTGAGTTGTATTTGATCCAGTGGTCAAAGTCTATTAGCTAGAGTCGTGTTCCTGTCTCTCATACACAGGCTCTCGTAACGTTAACTTCCCCCCGAGGGCATACACACAGGTGTGGGGGGGCGCATTCTTCAAAACTACAACGCCCATGATCCCCCGAGGTCTTCCAATCGAACATTATAGCTTTGAGCTCTGCACTTAATATGGTCTCATAACCTGTCAAACAAGCTCAAGGCAGCACAGTATGCCGGGCCTGCAGCAGCATTAAGATCAGCATACACAAATACACTATACTGAAAATTCAGTGTGTCAAAATACATTACAGTTCTATGCAAGCAAATTCATACGTTTAGCTAGTTTTTATTATCTGTGACCCAGAGCTGATGCAAAGTATGTTTAATAAGCCTGGTGCTCATTATTATTAAAATCTGTGCATTCGTGGCTAGAGAGTAGGTCTCAGAATTAGTATTCTGGTTAGAATTAGGTTCTCCGCTAATGTCTTCTTCTGAAACCAACCAGACATTTTAGAAAATATTTGCACTGCACGTCACATATCAGAGGATCTGAAAAGTCGATTATTCACTTTTCGCACAAAATCATCCTTCCACTTATCTGCAAATGTCTATCATTCTGTCATCTTTCTATTTTCTTTCCTTCCCTCTAGCATTTCAGCTGTGTTCAGAATAAATATTAGTACTCTGCACAAAATATGCTGAATGCTGACAACTGTTGAAATAAAAATGTGTATGCATTGTGTGACGATTAACATTTCAAACAACAGTACGCTACATGACTGGCACATGACCTCATTATGTAGCATGTTAAAACCAGCAGCAGGGATTCAGCTAATATCTTAGACTAAAAGGCAAAATAAGCATTTTTTTTATGCAGAAGGGTCTCTTGACAATCCAATTAGATAATGAGCCCAGATAGAGATGTGTATTAATTGAATATTTAATATTTATAATTCTAAATATTTTTCATTTACTGCTTTTGAGTCATAGAGATGAGTGTTATGCTCAGCAAGGCTGCATTTATTTGACCCGAAATACAGTAAAAATAGTAATACTGTGAAATATATATATAATAACATTTAATATATAACTGTGTGTGTGTGTGTGTGTGTGTGTGTGCGCTTTTACTAACATTGTGTGGTTAAATATATTAAAACAGCCAAAAAAAGGTACATTTAGTTCCTTTGAAAACTTGGCTTCCTGTCTTCTTTCAAAAAAATATTTATAATAAATTAATTAATTAATTAATTAATTTATAATTAATAAAAGAAAATTAAATTAACTATTAAAATATAATGTAAAACATGTAAAACATTTATATATACTTTTATTAAATAACTTTTTCTATTTTAATATATTTTTAAAATCTGATAAAAAAAAAAAATATATATATATATATATATATAAAATGTGAAATATTTAAAAATAACTTTCTTTTTTAATATATTTTTTCAATATAATTTATTCCTGCACTGCAACTATTCTAAATTTATGTTCAAGAAACTATTGAAAACATATCAGTATTGTGTGTGAGTCTACTTTTACTGTATGTTAATGATCAATTGCATTATTTCAAGAAAGAAAGAAGAAAACAGTGGAAAAATTGTTCAACTTTACTATGAAAATTAGTGTTTTTCTTTCCTTCTCTCGTTTTTTTTTTATGTTCAACATAATCAACCCAAATCTAAAAATCACCATATTGCTGGAAAAACTAATTTAAAGTTGAAAACTCATTCTATAATTTATCCATTCATTAAAGCAAAATGAGTCTTTTATTGGGTTTCAAGCATTGCCATTATTCACTCTACAGCCAGTGCGCTTCTCATATACTTGAGCAGATAATCAGCGGCGAGGGCAGAACAAACTTGATGTGATGTTGAGAACAAAGAATGCTGACTCACAGCTGTATGACCCCACCCGTGCCTCAGAATATTTACCCACAGCCAAGTAATTTGCATAAATACATTTGATTTGATAAGACTCGAAACGAACACGCAAGCCTAAATGGCGCTGGTTCGCTTTTGGGAAAGTAGCTTAGCTGAACTACAGCCAGAAAAGGCTTAAACGTCCTCATTGTGGTCGGAATTTGGCTCGCGGCTAGCTAATTGACTTCTGAGTGCTTCTAAACTCGCCGATGAGTTTTGCACAGAAAGTGCTCTGATGTCCAATGTTTCATCAAAATCAAATCGGATGGCCGCATAAAATTCGACGAGGGGCCGGATTTGGCCTCTGGGCCGCGGCGCACACTGCCGAAATAATAAGATAAGTATGCGAGCATGCAATTCCAAACAAAGCCTCTTTCTCTCTGTACTGACAGTTCACGATGTCTTCAGATTGTCCTTCCTCACCATCTGGAGAAATTGTCTGGTTGTCTCTAAGCAGCTTATCGTCTGACCCGCGTTCACAAACACGGTCTGAGATCCCTGCCCTCCATCACCCGGGACGGCGTTCACACACACTCAAAAACGTTGATCTTTCCGCACTCTCACGAGATTGATATCCAAACCCGGTAATCAATAACGAGAAACCATAACAGTTCAATTGATATAATAATAATTTCCCAAGTACCTTGTAGCGCTAAAGGTCACAGGGTTGTTAATTTAAAGTTAATGTAGCGTCTAAAGCCTGTATTCCCACGGGGAATAGTAGCTTCAAACCTCTATGCCATTAAAACGGAGCTATGCGTGTGTAAATATACTAATCTGCCTCTTTTTTACAGGCAATAATTACCGTCATTATATGGGGAATGTGAAAGCTGTGATTGAGGGAGAACAGCGGCGCTCATTTGGGCAGCGGCGTGTTTTCATAATTAAAGCTAAACATCTCCACAAGGCTGTTAAATGCGACATGTTTCTATCGAGGGCTCTTCCTCCAAATGTCAGAATCATTTTGAAGGCCATTATGATGTCATCATGGAGGACAGAGCTCCCATTCTGTGCACTAAATAACACAACTACAGACAAAAGGAACCAAATCCACCGCATTATGCCAAGGGAAATCCACATTCCTATTTTATGTTTTCCCGGATGACTGCATGGCATGCATTTGATCGACTTGACTGACTAAAGCTGACTAAAGATGATACTAAAGTGTACCACTGATGTATACTTTAAATGTACTAAAAGGAATGTACAAAGATGTACCTCTTTTAATAGGTACTGCCACAGGTTGACAGCTTTTGTACTTTTATTTTGTACTGTATGTTCTTATACTGTATTCTCCTCAAACTTTGTTGTTCAGACAGTTTTTAAGAAAACATTTTGCCACTATATAGGGTATTAAGGATAAATGACTGTAACTGACCAATTAAAAAACAAAAATTTAAAAGCAAGAGGCTCCAAATGAAGAGAGACAGTCACACAACTCACATAACTGTACGACAATATTCAATATAATATTTAAATGTTTAAGTTTTTAAATTTTATGTTTACATTTCTATGATGAGATAATTTGCAAAAACCCAGTAAATAGCAATAATTCTGTTTTTAACGCATTTCAAAAATCATGTTTTTTCATTGCGCATTCCAATAAATCTCAATCTAATTGCAGTTGGGTTATTCTGACTTAGTTATAAAATAAGTAAAAAAATAAATAAATAATAATAACCAACACAAAAACATAACAAACACGGTTTTTGAAAACGTAAAAATAAATCTGTTTATGTAAATAAACTTCTCGTATATATATATACTGTTACATCCACGCCAGGCTCCACCCTCACTTCCTCTCAACGCTCTCAATCACCTGAGTACTAATCACGGTCAC
>JAUCMS010000079.1:4269923-4280599 GCA_032357445.1 Enteromius radiatus
GACAGCTCGCCAAATTTGCTTTTATTTTCAGCATCTCTTATTCCCATGCATTAATGAGAAAGCGCGAACTAGTGAATGAGTGAAACAATACAAATGGACATTTCTCAAAGATATACTACACAAGTTCTTAAAACCATCCAAATAAAAGGAACAACTTTTCTTGAATCATGGCAACTTGGTTGCAAAAGCCTGCATTTTTTCCAAATTCACTGCAGAAAATCGATACTGTACTTACTGGAGAAGTCAAAGGCTGTAAACAGAACAGATTATTGAAAACAAGACACAGATGGACCAACTAGCCAGCTACAAGAGAATGGTAACATACAGTACTGTGCCAAACATCTCTCCTGCTCTCGTATCTGCAGCCCTCGTGCGTCTGGATGTGTGTGTGCTTGAGTTTGATTAGGGTGAGTTGAGCATCTCAGATACCCCGAAATCCCTGCAGCTCACCCCAGGCCAGCTCAACTGTGAAATATAATGGAAGCCTGCCAGCGGTCTGGTCTAAACAGAAGGAGCGATGAGAGAAACAAGAGCGTAAAAAAAAAAAAAAAAAGCGTGGTGGCTGTCTTAGTAAAGTAACAAACAGAGGCTGCTCTCAGAAACTCCCACAGCTCGATACAGACCTGCTTCCATGTAATTGCAGGGAGACCGAATCTTTACATAAATTTCAACAGAAGCTAAGCGATGCAAAAAATTATGGTTATACTAGTGATGGTGTATATTACAGCAACAGTCAATATGAAAACAATTATGAGCTACAAGCAGACTCCTTCAAAATCTCCAAGAGTAATTACAAAAAGGTGATCCACAATTAAGAAACAACCACTTAAGGACCTTCTGTTAAAAACAACGAGGCATTTTTCAACAGCCAAATTTACTATAAGAGTAATTCCCTCGAAGAAGCCACATAGAGATTATTCCTCTAGGTTCTCATTATTTTCCTATCTATAGCTGCTTAATCTTCAATGTCATGGCAAAAGAATTCATATTTTATGAATATATCAGCCTTTATGAATATGTTATGGGTGCAAGTTTGCATGTGCAAATTTATATTAAGTATAATGCAATAAAAAACGCTGCGTACAACTAAATAATGACAGAAAATAGTAGTCTCATTCACAAACAAATGACTTCTCTTTTTAGTGAATGAAAAACCGGACCTCTTTTCATAATGAGCAAGTGAATCAGAGGAGAGCTTTGAAATACTGCACCAATACATACAGTAGCCCTACCGGTGGAGAACAACCTTTGGTTAAAAAAACCTGTGCATAACTCAACCAGCATATAAATCAATGCAATTCCTTATAACACATTTTCAGATACTCCTTGGCAGGGATTATAGCTCTGGGGTGTCCACTGACAGTGCCATGGAGGGTCCCCTACTGCCATGCAAACATATTCAAATATGTCTGCCCCTAAACAATGCCTGTGGCAACAGATAATACCTCATGCCTCTGTCTGTCCTCATTCTACCCTGGCTCAGAGTGCAGGCAGGCGGTCATCTGGCTTTGTACAGGGCTATGCAAGGTAAAAGTCCACTTGACCAGTTCACCACGATGTACCTCTGAGAATCAGGGATCACTGCAAAAAAACAAAACAGACATGTTCCTAAGCGGTGGACATCACAAGGAAAGGGACAGGGACGCTTTTTCGTCACATCTCGTATTTGCATTCTTTGATGGTGATTTATTGAGAAAAACAATACAAAATAAACAAGCAAGCAAAACTTTTATTGACAGAAACTTTCCCAGAAAAAAAAAAAAAAACTGTAAATGAAAAATAAGTAATAAATAATTCTCCAGACCCATTATAGTTGTACTAATAAAGCGCGAAATTCTCCTGGCCTATAATATTAATAATAATATTAATTAAATGTAAATGACAATATATTACCATAAATAAACTACAGTACTAGTGATAATGAGGGAAGCTGAATATAAACTGAACCGAAGCTGACTGAACACTCTGTACAAATGTAATAAGGCATTGAAGATTGCATATGCGTGTCTCAGTTAAATACAAACGTGTCGAGAAGCTGGCGATTAGGTGTGCAGAATGGACGTCTCAGACACACACACACACTTGCACAGTGTGTTTCTGCATAAGCACTTACCTCGGTGTCTCCTCGTGAGGGAGGAAGATTAATTGCATAGTTAGAAGTCAGATCTGTTGACTGGGAATAATTAACCTTTTATATATGCATGGTGGGAAAAAAAAAAAAAAGTTCTAAAAACACATTTTTCAAGGGAGTATTTAAAGACGTTCCATCTGAATACATTTGCATACGGATGACGGCTGTGCTTGAGAAAATCGTTATTGAATTGCAACCATATTTTATTTTTGGTAGCCAACCGAGCGGACTTTTCTACACCTAAATTCCTGACAACATCAACCGAGGCTTTAATCTTTGAAAAAAAACAAATGGTGCACATTTGGCTGTGCGAAATTACATCAGCCACTCTCTGAACTTGAAAAACATGATGTGACTGTCATAACTGAGTCAAGGATGCGTCATCCAGCGGCTCGTCTGGCATATTCGAGAACAGCCTCAAAATGCGTCTCATTAGGTAAACGTACTTCACCAGACAGGAGCTCAGTAAATAACATAAGCGTCGTCATGATGTATATCTCCATCTCTGTCATATCGCTCTTGTAAATGACTGGAGAGGAGCGTGCACGAGCATCACTCAAGCACCGGTGTCGCTCTGATGAATGCACTTTTATCAGCATTGGGCTTTCCAGACAAATGGTTTTTAAAACAAGTTGCAACCGCCACAAATCCATCAGATGTCTAAACCGACCTCAGGGTGAACCCTGGATCCCATAAAGACCCATAAACGGACCCAATCAAGACTGAGGTAGAGGTCTGCCATTCCCTGTCATTTCTAACACCCTCTCTACTCTTCATACACACTGGATTTCTGCAAAGACTACACCCAGTGTGGTTCAATGGGACAGTTTGCCCTAAAATACAGTTCTGGTGATATTCACTCACCCGTGAGTTGTTTTAAATCAGACCTTTACCCTCTACGAATGATTCTGGTTGCTCTTTGTCAAGCAGTTGCAATGAATGGGGGCTGGAGCCTTCAAGCTTCAAAACAGACACAAAAGCTTTACAACATGAGTCACACCGTCCTCAAAATTAATGGTTATTCACTGAAAAACTTCATCTATGGCATACAGTATCTGCAAGTTCATGATTCATGAACAAATCACTCAAAGAATCATTCACGAATCTGAAAGCCAATAAGAAGAAATATTAATATTAAAACAATAAGTGTAAATACATAAGTGACTGAATTTTTTTTTCATGCATATTTAAAAGAAAGTTTAGTCTCTTTAAATCACCTAATATCAAAATGTACCATTACGTCTATTATCAATAACAGTATACAAATATTAAAAGCTTTGTAAAAGCAAATATCAATTAATAGTCTTGATCATAGCTGCAAACACCCAAAGAAAGAAAGTGACTGAAAATTTTACAGCCCAAGAAAGAAAGAAAGGATGAAATACGGTCATCCCAGTTTGTTTACAATAGTAAATAAATGGCATAACTTTATATTTTTGGGTGCCCTGTCTCTTTAAAAATGACATAATACACATATTGGCTTTAGGAGGGAAAATAAATGAGGTATTTAATTTCACCACATTGTCATTCCTCTTCCTTTATCTCTCTCTTGATCTCTTTTTCCATAAATCTCACTCACTCACACACACACACACACACACACGCACACTTTCTCTCTAATAACATTCGGGCTGTTAGATAAGATGAGTGGTTTGGAGGGACAGGAGAAATGAGAGGCAGCTGGAATTCCCATCGGAGCCTTAATCCATCTTACATCAGCTAGGGTTCAATCTAAACACACACACACACACTGTGGCCAGTGGCCAGCAGAACTACATAGTACTGTGTGACCCTCTGTGAGAGAGCTCTGACCGCATGTTTCTACCACCCATTGCAACATCATATTCTATTATTCCAACATTAAATGAGGTGAAAAGTTCACCAAATTGGGGTGTCTGCTGCTGGGATTTTCTGAAGTTTGTTCTGGAAAAGAACTTTCACGGGTGACCAAATACGGGAAATGTTGGTGCTGGTTTGGTGAAGTCACAAAAACAGACACTGAATACATAATACTTTTGTTTATCCAGCTGATATTTCTTTTTGCATCCGACATAATCATCAGCTCAGCATAAATATCTATTCAAATGATAATCAGGTCTGCTGAATCCCTCTTTGACCATCACCGTTATTTGAAAGGATTTCATGAAAATTCTGAGGATGCTTGCGACTAGAGCAGAAAGATTTGTATTCCGACACAGTTTGCACAGATTGCTGTCTCAATCAGGTTTAATATAGCACATCTTCTGTAAGCCTGAGGGTTACAGATTTCCGAACATTTTGTCATCTGAAATACATTTTACAATAAGGTTAACATTAGTTAAAAACATTAATAAACATGAACTAAGAATAAATAAAACTTCTACAGCATTTGTTAATCTTGATGTTCCTTTCAGCATTCACTAATAAGTTGACATGAACAACTGTATTTCATTAACATTAACAAAGACTAAAAAATAGAGTAATAAATGCATTGTTAATGGCTTGTTCATGTTAGTTAATACATTAATGTTAACAAATGACATCATAAAGTGTTACCAAGGCATATGTTAAGTCATTTTAATCAAATAGAATAAGTTTTGATTACAAATTAATAGTTCTAGACAATCTTTTAACAGATGTTTTAAGAAATTTGTATTGTGTAAACTGGCTCTAAAATGTGAAAAAAAAAACCACATTTTGAATATTTTATTTTTATAAAAAAAAAATCTAGTTAAGTTTATTATTTTAAATCCATATATAAATAAAAGGCTTTAGCAATTAATTACAATAAATGTAATAATTATATGTTTTAGTTATTGTTATTAATTTAATATTGCTTTTCTGTATTTTAAAGGTATTAGTAATTCTGTATGTTAGCATTCTTATTATTTTGCTTATGCTTATTTTATTCAAATGCATTTAATTTAATTTTAGTTTAGTCATTTAACAAGCTAAAAATAAATACAAATAAAAATAAAAATAAATAGTACTGACTCGGCAACTACCAGAATTTGTTTTTAATTATTATTATTATTTTTGTTGTTGTTATTTAATCTCAAATAATTAATTTTAATAACCCTGATGTTATCTTCCTCTATCAAACACTTTAATACCAGACAGGTGCACATTTACACCAGAATATCACAGGAAAGGACAAAGCCATGAAATACAACCGAAGCTTTCATGAAACCTTTTAAGTCCAAAGATTAGCAGGACTTCACAAAATCCTGTCAAACAAGGTTAAAATGACCTCAGTGCAACACTTAGCAACATCTCTTGGTGAGACTGCGCTGCCATATCAGTTGAGATGCTGTCACATATCTGATAGCATGACAGAGCGGGATTTGACCCGTTCTCTCCCTAACCTTCACTTCCAACCCCTCTCTCTCTCATGCAGCACGCTTTTTTCCCTCCACCTATCGGCCTTTCATCTCCCTCCCGTCTTG
Source organism: Enteromius radiatus (assembly GCA_032357445.1). Lineage (NCBI taxonomy): Eukaryota > Metazoa > Chordata > Actinopteri > Cypriniformes > Cyprinidae > Enteromius > Enteromius radiatus. The sequence continues at coordinate 4,275,480 of JAUCMS010000079.1, forward strand.
AGATGACATGTTCAAATATGACCTTGCAGATAATGAGTGACATTTGTGGCCGTGAGGACGACCGATTAAACAGACAAAGAGGACCCGTTCTAAAAATGTGCCTCTCTCTTCTGCTGCCTCCATTACATGTTGAGTAGAAGTGCAGGTTGACACATCACCTGTATCGCTTTCTCGCTTTTCTGTGTTTTCCTGCTATGCAAACGCTTGCATCTAAAAGACAAGACTTATTCAAAATGATCAAAGCGTAGCTGGAAGCGCATCAGCGTGCGTAGCTGAATGTGTACACATGTGCATTATAGCGTAGGTGACATCTTTGCTGGGGTTTGACAGCAGCTGTAGTTGGTTGACGGTAAATGGAGGTTGGAAAGATGTAATGGAGCATGCTGTACTGGCTTCGGGACCCTAAAGGCACACAATTCACACAGAACCATTACATTACTGTCCAACAGACCCCAAGCCATAAGACTACACCTGTATGTGGACTTCATTTCATGTCAGGGTGCTTTTTGTATTTACCGATTCCATTTAAAACAGTGGTTTAACACACGGTTCGCATGAACTTTCAGAAGAAAATTGGAGGGAAATTTATCATCCTCTGCTGATGTATAATTTGCACCTTTGCATGTCCTTGGTCGCAGTTATTATGTATATTTCATGGGGGTTTTCTTGCAATTAGAGAGCAATAATTCCTTTTTAGATCCACCACAAATTATTTTTATTTCAGTTGTATTATTACAATACCTATACCTACTTGTTAATGTCATTGCATTACCAAAAAAAGACTGCAAAATTATTCTGTGTTATACTGAAGCTTCATGTTTACTTACTGACATTTTATTGTGATGTAGATATTACACTTACAAAAAAATTAGGGAAATATATTCTCAAGTTAAAAAAAAAAAAACAGATTTGAAATCATTAACCTAAATTATTTATGTGTTGAATCAGTCACTGCTCTGACAGATTCAGCACCATGGTAATATGTACTAAACTGACAATATCAGACAGAATTGTCAGACTGATTCAATCTCCAAAGAGAGAATCGCTTCTGATAAGTCATTTTCTCGTGAACTAGGCTAGACAGGCTGATTGCATTATATATCTGAGAGAAACTATAATGTTCAGATCAAGCAATCAAAGCAGCATCAGCTACACTAGGAAATGTTTAACGCATCTTAAGAAATCTTTCCGGAGTCACTCACAAATGAAGCAAATTCTTCTGCTGTCCTGTGTTATCGCTTTATTTCTCAGTGGAACGGGGATGATCTAAATACTGTGTAATTTAGAGGAAGAGAGCAGGCTGTTTTTCCCTCGTCAGGATTCTGTTAACAGAACAGGCTAATTATGGGTAGAGGGTGCAATGCCAGGCCCTGCTGTCTATAACTCCCACTTGTTGCTTTTTTTGGTTGAGTGATGCCATGTAGACAATAGAAAACATGGCTCCCACTGACAGCGTCCCCACAGCTGTGCTCACTATTACCATCACTAAATATCCAAAAGGAGAACAATGCGCTCCAAAACCAACAAGCAACACGCATGGAAAGCACAATAACTAACTGTCATTCATGTAAACGTCATTTATTATCAGTGCTTGATCTGAAAATTATAAGTTGAACAAACCAGCTTCGACTGAACAGTAACACGATAAAACATGACTCTATTTTATAAATTAAAATGCGTGTGTGTGTATCATGTCTGCATCAAAAGAAATTCACAAAAGTGATTTTATGTCCATAGAAAGCACGTTAAATTTAAAGGGTCTAATTTTGAGCTTTCAAATACGTTTTTAGACTATAAAATGTCAACATTTGGCTGAAATTATGTTACATTCTCATTCTGTGTAACACAATATTTATGTAACATGCTTATTCTGGACTTGGCACAGGAGTGCTTGAGAAAATGGCGTTTATGCTAGTGGTAATAGTGGTGTAGTAACGAGTAGCAGGTGTGTGTGATTAGTCCAGGAGTGAAGCGTGATGGGAAATGGAGTCCATGGGTGTAATCCTGTGTTGGCTGGAGTGCCCTCTGACGGAGCTTGAGGGAACTCCAGCAGAATATTGTGACAACTACCACAAACGTTATATTTTTTAATAATATATTGAAAAATGTAAATGGTTTTTTTTTTTCATTAGGCATGAAGGATCGCGATTTCTAAAATATGTAACGTGTCAGTGAATCCAAGAGGTCACAATTAACACTCAGATCAGAGACAGGTCAAAGCGCTTAAAGGAGTCCAGAAAGGCTCAATATGACCGTCGTCATGGTTACAGAAAGACATGTTTTTCATTACATGTGGAATAAAAGCTATGTTCATGTAACAACTCCTTTATTATTTTGGATTGCCAACTATGTAAACACATCATAATGCATAGCGTAAGCCGCATTTAAAATCATCAAAATAGTCCTGCCATGAACTGTTAAATTAAAAATACAAAAACATGCCATAAGTTGTGCCGCCTGGCCATAAACCGTTTCATTGCATGTGTGCGTGATACTAACAGAGTGAAGGGAAACCGTGACGTTATCTACTACGTAATTACATGCATGCGCAGAACGGATCGTGCAGGTGGATCGTGTATGGACAATGACCTTGAGCAGGACGATGAGGTCGCATTTACTCACATCTGAATGCTTCACTTCTACCTCACGCAGTCCCTTTACACAAAACACTCATATGCATGAAATCATCCCAGCCAAAACTGATTATACCACTGAGATTTTAATCAACACTTTCTGATTGAACTAAACCATGTTAAATGGCTTATGTAATTAAGGGCTTAACCTGGGGCCAATGAGACAGGGATTTCAAATTAGATACATAAGACAAGATATTTCACACACAAAAAAAAATATTTCAAGGTATCGCCACGGTTTTGCACCGGCCTAATTGTTAAGTCGTCGTATTTCTTTTCCTCCAATTAAAATGTACTGAAACAATTGTTAGCGAACACTACAGCTCCGTGGCCAAACCTCCAACATCTGCTGCTTCACTTCACAAACCAGCATAGAGGATCAAAGATCAGCCCTCGCCCGATGCAGTGGAAAATCTCAGTCTCATGAAAATGGAAATATGTAAATCCTGATTAGGAAAAATTGCAGGCCTCGCTGCACCAGTCATATCAGCTGTGTTAAAATGCCAGGCGTTGGCTCGGGTCCAGATTGGATGGAGGCATTTTGACACTGACCTCTGAACTCCAAAAGTGGAGAGGCTGAGAGCGACAGGCCCTTTTTCACATTTGATATGCTTTTTGTTGCAAGGGTAATAGTTAAGAAAGCTTTAGCATGGCTACTGATTTAGGATACCAATATCTAACAATACACATTTTATGGAAAAGTGATTCAGAAACCACTTAAAAATAAAAAAAGGAATTACTATATTATAAGTATAAATACTGTTACCTGATCTGTATTTATTTTTTAATGCTGAAGATTAGTTTAATATTCTGAACATAAGCCATTGAAGATGCATGTTAAAAAACAAATGTATTAAAAATAAATTAATTAAAAAGAATATTAAAATTATACAGAGCAGATAAAATTGAGCAAATGTATTAAAAATAAATTAATGACTTTTTAATTTTTGGAAACTTTTTTAATAATTATGTATGTGTATAAAGTAAAATGCAAATAAATATAATAAATTATAATAAAATAAAAAAAAAATAATTAAATATTTATTAAAAATACACATACATAATATATTTTTTAACAATCTATTAATCACATATTTTTGGTCATTAAACTTCTACAGTCTTACCTGTTAGTATTACTACTAAAACAAAAAAACAGCATCTCATTCCCACTTCCCTTTTGTAAACATGAGTAACAGCGAACACCACCGAAGGAAGCCTCCTCCCTTGGGCTGATTACAGTATCCAATTTGTATAACAATTTAGAGGACTCCCTTAAACAGATCGTCTCAAGGCAGCGGTCGATGCAGCGCTCGGATGGGACGGGCAGATGACGGTTCGCAGGGGGAGTGAACGACACAGATGAGTGGAAAAGCATTTACAAATGAAAAACAGCCCACGGAGTCGCATGCGGATGACGGGTCATTAACAGACTCAATGGCACGAAACAAAGCATTTGCCCTTAAAGTGTTTACAAGTTATGTAGTGAAAGCACTGGCTTCTCCACTCCCTTCCTCTTCATTATCCATCTCTTTAAAGGAACGTTTCAGAAACATCCTTTCGACTGACCCGTCGGGAGTTTGGACCAATTACAGCAGCAACAGATGCAGCATTAGAGGCACAATTCTACACTTTGGATGCGTCAAGATTCCGTATCTGCATTCCGTCCCTGACGACTGTTGTCTGGGCCTGGCATGTAACCATGGCAACCACAACTGCACACAGAAGTGGCATGTTCAATACTGAAGATGAAGCGCATTCTCAGATAGCTGCAAAGGCCAAACAATTCAATTTCCCCGCATTTTATTTCTGCTCTTTTGAAGGTTCGCCTTCCTCTGAATGCTGTGAAACACACTTAACAAAGGCCTGACGAGTAAACTCAAACTTTCTGGAGACATGTTCAGAGGTGAACAGACATTTTAATAGAGATGATTCAGCCCACAAATGAAAACTGTTATCACTTACTTACTTCTTTCCTTTTTCCCTTTTTACCAATGCCAAACATCCACAGCAATAATGAATCTTGTGATGCTGCAGAATTATGTTTTCCTTGCAAAAACAAACAAAAGCTTTTATTTTTATATTATTTGTTGCTGTCATATTGTATCTGCTCTTCATCTATGTTGCTCCTCATTTTTATTTGGAATGAAATATATTTTTAAAAATATTTTTAAATATTTGTACAGTTATGAATAGAAAATCATTAAAATGTTTTGCATAATAATATTAATAATAATGAAAGTAGTAATTGTTGTTGTAGTAAATATTAAACAAGCATTTAACAAATACAATAAAGGCGTAGCAGAGGGTTTATATTCATAATTAGATGTATATTCACAGAAAGTTGCAGAACAAATAAACAGCTATAATAATAATTATAATAAGTTATTCTGTGTTTGTGTATACAGTATATACACATATACAGTCCCTGACAAAAGTCTTGTCGCTTATCTATTTTGTAGAAACACCTGCTATTAACCTGACTTTAAA
>JAUCMS010000079.1:4280699-4292203 GCA_032357445.1 Enteromius radiatus
AATACCTCTGTCTTTTAGTTGCCATTCATGTCTCGTTGAAGTTACGTTGTGGTCCCTTTGTGTGAGTTAATGTCGCTACCCCGTCAGCGTTTATTTTGTTATTTCCTGTTCTGGTCTGTTATTAAAAGTCTGCATTGAAGTTGTCTGTCTCCTCCGCTCTCTGCCACGCTGAGAGGCGCGGCGTGCACAACACCACAACGGACCATTTGTGACAATATCAATCTACACTCCGTACACCATAACTGTACAGCAAAAAAACAGGTTTGTAACACCTTTGCAAATTTATTAAAATTAAAAAACTAAAATGAGTCCATTGCACAAGTAACTAAATGCTCAGCTGAAGCATCTTTACAGCCAAGTCTTTTTTGTTTGATGCAACAAGCTTTGCTCATCAGTAATTTGTTAATTATCTGCCACTCTTCTCCTCACCTCATCACTTCTCAAGCTCTGTCAGGTTAGATCGGGGCAGATGCACATGTTCAGGTTTCTCCAGAAATATTTGATTAGGTTCAATCCCAGGCTGTGTTGGGGTCACTCTTGCTGTGTGTCTAGGGTCATCGTCCTGTTGGAAAGGAAAGGACGTGACATGTGGCCTCTTTTTTGTGCTCTTTGTTTAACCCATCCAAGTGCACACACACAGCAGTGAGAAGTGAACAACCACAGACATTGCTGCGGCGTCTGGGGAAAGAGAGGTGTAGGCGACATAAGGGGGCACCCAGCATGCCTGAAAAATCCAACCTGCTTCTTTGCGCCACCGAAAAGCATGCTTCATCCCTGGGTGGGCTCGAACCACCAACCTTTCGGTTAACTCTCTGCTCTGGAATGGGTTTTCTTTAAGGCTATCTCTATATTTTGCTGTACTAAGTTTTCCTTCTACTCTGATGAGTCCCTCAGTCCCTTCCGCTGAAAAACAGCCCCAGCACACATTACTTTTGGGATGGTACTCTGCAGATGATGAGCAGAGCTGGTTTCCTTCAAACATGACGCTTAGAAGTGAGGTTGATCAGACCAGAGATCTTGTTTCTCAGAGTCTGAGGGTCCTTTAGGTGCTTATTTGCAAATTCCAAGTGTGTTTTCATGTGTCTTAACTGAAGAGAGGACTGAGTCTTGCCACACCACCATAAGGCCTAAACTGATGAAGCGTTGCACTGATGCTTGTCCTTCTATAGATTTATCCACAATATGACCATGGAGCTCAGCTAGAGTAACCACAGTAACCAAAGCGCCTTCTCCGTCAGCTGCTCAGTTTGGCCAGAGGCTAGATATAAAGAAAAGTCCTGATTGTTTCAACTTCTTCCAATAAGGTTAACGGACACTACATGCTTCTGTGACCCATCAGCAACGCAGAATTTTTTTCTGAACTCTTCCACAGATGTGTGGCTTGGCTCAAACCCGTTTCTCAGCTCTTCAGGTAGTTCCTTTTGACCTCAATGCATGCGTTTTGCTCTGATATGCATTATCATAGACCTTTTATAGACTCATTCACTAGACAAATTCACTAACAGAAGAATGAGTTTAAGAACAAGCTCATGTGCGACTACATTGGCAATAAAGTAAAAAAAAATTAGTACTGAAGTTAGTTACATCTGACATGTAGAGCTAACTGGACTATGCTAACCTGCAAAATCTTAGACTGCTGAAAGTTGATTAAACTCCACTCCTCAGGTGGAGAAACCGTGTAATTGAGTAAGATTAACTACCCAAGACGTAAAACTGTCCCTCTTTCCTCCTCCTCTCTTCCCTCGTGTTCTGTTGTCCCTCTCGTTTTGGCAAATGATTGAGGTGGAGAGGTTGGCTCAGAGGGAGCAGGGAGAAGTGCACTCTACATTCAGCCCTGATAAAAGAGCTTGTCAGGGGAAGTGCAAGTCCCGCCACTGAAGAGTCTGACCGGTTGACAGAAAGAGAAAGAGACAGAAAGAGCATGAGACAGCCTGACAGATGGACCATCAAGAGCCAAAGGCCTCCGTCAGGGCTTGTAGATGCCAATACTGTGAAAGAGGGGCGTAACTGCGTGTCCAAACCTACTAGCACGCTTATAAGTGACCTTCAGACACCTGCTGCACCAAACGCATGCGCTCATGCATGTACAGACATTATATGCCCATTGAACTGTAAGCGGCCCGACATCCTCTGCAGCAGGAGGAGGAGGAGAGGCCGTTCACCACCCAAGGACACGCACACAAACAACCAGCTATCCATTAATGGCCCCGAGCGGCCCTCCATGAGTCAGTGTCACCCAGAAAAGGACGAGCAGACCTCCGTCTAATTACATAGCGACACTCACGCCATTACTCCTCGTAACCCTCCTGTGGAGAGGCTGCTGGGACAGAGTGCGTGACTGTGCGGCAGGAAAAAAAAAGTCTGAAAAATAATTGGGCAACTGTAATGACCCACTCCTAATTTTAGTTTGGATATGTGTGTATATTTAGGGTTGTTGATGAATATTTAGAAAAGATTTACTAAATATGTACTGACATGGGGACACAGGTTGCTACAAATATGCAAGAATTTAATCAATTACTACGCTTTACTTATTTGTACTAGTGTAAAAAGCATGTGCAAATAATAATAAAAATAGTATTATTTAATATTTGTAGTAGCCATAATAGTTGTAGTAATAACAACAACAATAAAAATAAATGTTTTTTTATTGTGGACATAAATGTCCATAGTAAATTAATATTCTAGAATACATTTGTTTTAAAAGTCATTTTTAAAATATGAAATAACTCAAAATACAATTTTCTTAAAAAAAAGTTAATAGTGTATTTTAAAAAAAATATTGTATATATATATATATATATATATATATATATAAAATATGCAATTATTAAACAATTGATTAACTTGTTCTTACAAGTGTACATATTAACTCATGTTTAATTAGTTTGTTTTTTAATTTTTCTGGACATAAATTGTTTTATTCACAAAATATATCAGCAAAATATAAAATCAGCCTTTAAAAGAAAATGCATTAAATAGACCAAATTATTTAAAAGAAATACAACTTTTTTTATGGGTATTTCCAACCTGAGCTTATAAATGTAAATAAATATACTGTCTGGAAGAAATAAAAACTTTTTCATTTTTTTTAATACCCACATAAAACCCACAGAAATCACTCCAATATGCGCCGTAGGAAATCCCACATAACTCTGGGTCTCTGTAAACAGCCCCAAAAAATCAATTAAAAGCAAAATCATTGTGCACATTTGGTTGAAGATAGCAGAATGAAACCATTCTAATATCTAAGTGAAAACTGTGACATCTAATTGCAGGCATTCAATTTGACAGCCCTAATTTCCCTAAGTGGGTGCACAAGCCCTCGAATTTTGGGATACATTTGGCACCATGGGGCACTTAAAAAATAGTCAGGCAATGGTGCAAACATCCATCATGCAGGTAATTATGCCTCATCCAAAAACACATTCTAACACACACCTGCAACATGCCTCATCAGCTACAGACTGGAGGACAATTGGGGTTAAAACTCCAATTTGTTCCCGCAGGCCTTGTCAATCACATGAGTCCACACCTGACCAGCAGTGGTGAGATCATCAGTGATATCACTGGCTCATGTACCAGGCAACCATCTGGCATCATAGGCAGAGGCTGGCTCTGGAGTTTGTTGGTGAGTGTTTTTCCAGTGACAGGCTCTGTGCTCTGTGTCTGTGGCCTGTCCACTTGAGAACAGCATGGCAACATAACTACGGTGCCCATTTTGAGGAGTGTGATTACGGCTCGCCATCAGAGAGAGGAGTGGATGAGATGCAATCAGATGCCATCTGGAGAAATAGGGTAGATGTGAGCAAGGACAAGAGACACAAAGAGCAGGAGAGAAGAAAGGTGACACACTATAGAGAGAAGTGACTGCTGGGATTTACTTGTAGTGTTAATCTCAGAAGTATTTCAGCATTTCATTGAATTTATTCATGTGATGGCAACACCGAGTTATCAGCATCATTATTCCTGTCTTTAGTGTCACACGATCCTTCAAAAATCATAATTGGCTGATTTAGAGCTCAACAAACATTATCTATGGTGGAAAGTTGCTTCTTAAAATTTTTGTGGCGGTGACGTTACATTTTTAGGATACTTCAATTAACAAAGGACAGTATATATAAAACAAAATTATATGTTTTTTTTCATAATTATACATGTTTTTACTATAATTTTATGATTATTTTTAAGCAATAATAATATTAATCAATTTATTAATACAAAAATATAGTTTAAATAATCCTTATTAAAATAAACAAAAGTATTTACTATAGTTTTGTATCTTTTTACCCTTTTCATTATTATTATTAATATGAATGACATTAATAATCATTATATAATCAATTTATTAATATAAAAAATATCTTAATTAGATGTGTGTATATCTATCTATCTATCTATATATATATATATACACACACATATACACACACATATACACACACATGTGTAAGTACTTTAGTATTCATCAGCTGAGTCTGTTGAATATTGTGATAATTATAATTAATTATATAAATATAATTATTATTATAATAGTAATTTAATAATTCTGCACATTAATTATTAAACAAGTAAAATCTAAATATAATAATGTTGTTGTATAGTCTTGCTTTAACACTTGTAATAATCTTCATAAGGTTTTGTTATAGTTTTTATTTTAATAAAAATTATAATATATATATATATATATATATATATATATTTTTTTTTTTTTTCTTTTTTTTTTACTAGATCATGATTTTTACTACCCTTAGAAACATGTGAATGCAAATCATTAATAATGTAAACGCAGCCTTAATTTATACATTATTTACCTTGGCCATTAGCCATATTTTCTTAATACAAAACCACTGAACCAACACACAGAAATCACTGGAAAATGCATCAATAATGTAAACGATTATCAGATACACATGACAGCCTGTCAGGATGACAAAGTTCAAAACAGCCCCACTGTATTATTCATTTACACAGAAGCAAACCTTCGATACTAGCAGGTGAGCTGCACTGAAGCCTCTATGTATTATACAGTAAATAGAGCCACCTGAAGCCCAGAGAATCAAACGCTCTCATTCACTCACTTCATCCTTCAAGTGGTTGTAATTGACCATCAAAGGAGTTATTCTTTTTCCAGGCCACCAGTAATGAACTTCACGGGCTACTCTTAACCTGTAACCCCTCTCTCATCCCTACAGAAAAGAGCATCGTGACATCGAGACGATAAACAGACCATCAGAGCGACGAGATGAGACACCGAGACAGAGGGTGAGTGAGAATGACATGTTTCTAATGTGATGCCAGTTGAGATTGGATTCTTCATTAGGCCAATTACAGGCCGCTGGAGGGGGAGAGCGCAGCGGTTTGGGACCGGGAGGTGGCGAGACGCTCACCTGATTAAATAGAGAAATGACTGAAGAATTACAGCAATTTACTCAGCCGAGGCACAACCTGAGCAAGACACTGGAGTAATTAACAATTACTGCACATTCACTGCTTAGCATAGATGTTAATTAAACATGCTATTCTACTCAAAAAGAAGTGACTGCTGATTCAGACGGACCAACAGATACTCTACTCTGACCCCGCACCTGACACCAGCATGAGAGCAGAAGCTACAAAAAGCAATTATAGAATGAGAAAAGAGTAGCTGCACAAATTCAGCGGTTTTCAATCTTTTAGATGCCAAAAGAAGATAGTTAAGTTTTGTTATTCATTCATTTCATTTGAAATTATTTATATTATTTTAAATGTTTTATTTGAACCAGTTAATTCATTTGTGGCTTCTACTGCATTAGTAATACTTATTCACTGAAGTGCTTTTAGATTATTTATATCTGTCAGTTTCTTGTGTTTTTTTACGCAGGTATTTATTTGTGATACATTGTTACCTTTTCTTATTTTCGATATCCAACTTATTTTATATTTATTAAGTTAAATTACGTTTTTTTTTTTTAATTTCCATTGACTGTAGTACTGTTAGATTTTTCTTTTTATGATTTTTATTTTTTTTATTTTAATTTTTATTGTTATTTAAATTAATAACAAATTCAAATGTTTAATTTTAGTCAGTTATTTTACGTTACATTTATACTTTTTTGCTAAGAGTAATGGTTTAGAGTTTTTGTTTATATTCAATTTTAAATATTTTTATCAGATGATTTTTGTTTGTTTTTTAATATTTTACTTTTTGTACCATTTTGTTATGAATTTGTATTAATTATAATTATATATTAAATATCAGTAATTAGCTTTTAGTAATTGGGTTTTTTTACAATATTTTTATATCAAGTTTTAACGTTTATATTTGTATTACTTTAATGTTTCATTTTATGCAGCTTAATATTTTTATTTACTTTTATATTCTTAACACAATCTTTTTCATGAAGTTCGACTGGCAATCCTCTGCATGTAACAGACACTTAATTTTAAAACTCAATCCAAACACACACATTTGTCAAACAAACTGAGTCTACGCCTCAAAGACTAGTATAGCTCCTCTGTCAGTTATACGAGAAGAGAAGGGGTTTTTATTTCCCAGTTCAGCAGACTAGGTGTTTGGATATGGTTATGAGGCTGTGGCTGGCTCACCAGTCATTTGAATAATGCATGTTGGGTAGTTTATGCATAAAGGACAAACACTTTGAGGTGCTGTGCTGCGACTGAGGTGCCTCAAGGGGACAAAAAAAGATATTGAAGACTCATCTTCAGACTTACGGTAGGGCTGGGAAATATATCGAATATGCACAGAACCTTAGAAATTAATTTGCAGGTGTTACAAACTTTAGCATCACTGTAAATATTGTGCTGATTTCAGTGCGCTTTGGTCAGACTAATACAGTCTGTGAACAGCACGTCATTCTGGGATCAAAACGAGAAACGGGATTCATTTTCTGTGAACCACTTCAAAATGCCCGTTTCAATGAATCAATTCAAAACCTGAATCAATTATTCAAGTTGTCACTCAAATGCTCACGGAGGGCATTTTTTATATTAAAAACTTAAAAATAAGTTGGTTACAATAATAAAGGCATATTTTATGACACAGTTATTGTAACTAATTTATTTTTACGAATTAGTGTAATAATGATATATTATTAAAAACTACAAAAGTCTACAAACGCTACAGTATATAAGGCCGCTATTTTACTACAGAAATCTTAATTTATGTTATGATCTCTGCAAAACAGGCAATATCACACCAAATAAGCCAGGTTTATTTCAGTTATTCTGACTTATTGTCAGTTTATCAGGTTCAAAATAAGTCAGACTAACTGAAATAAGCTTGCTTTAGGGAACATACCTCTGTATCATGAAATAAGCCTCTATTAAACAAACAAACATCCATTTGGACTGTGTTCACTTCTGGAGAAATACTGATGGATTGAGGTTTAATTTACATTCTTTTAAAGGCATGTTAATTTTCCAATGAATTATGCCATCATATTAGCATTCACAATTACAATGCTATGATTAAATAAACTGTGAACAACCAGAGATTGTGTTATATGCGGATTTGACTCAACCATGTTAATATTCATTTGAAACAGACTTAACTATTATGCCAAGTGAAACATGAAAATAAAACGGTAACAAAAAATATCATGCCTTGCATACATAAAATAGAAATCAGTACACTTACTGTGCTACTTTTCATACTACATTTGTGAGATCTTATGAAGAAAATCCACAAAAATAGGATAAGTTGATTTGTAATCTGTCACTCTTTAGCACTTACTACAAGCTGACATGTTGCTCTTTGTTATTGTATTTTATGATGGATTTTGTAAAGAGATCAGCACAAACACCCTTTTTTTGGCAAGAAAGACTTTGTTATTACAGATGGATGATTGGTGTATACCTGTAAGATGTTTGTCATCAAAAGAATGTAACAGACAGGTAAGGACAGGTGTCAAATGTGCAGAATAAAGGCAAAAAGACAACATTTATAGCTCCACCAGCAAGAGGTTGGAAATATTTGCAATGTGCAGAGGTTTGCAGCACGTGAGACAAAGAGTGAATGAGTATGGAGAACGTAGCTTTTTTGTAGCTTAATGAAAAGTCATTAACATGACATGTTGAAGAAAAGCATGGTTCATGTGAGAGCTATAAACTGTTATTTTTAAGAAGGTACAAGCTCCACATTACGTCCCACCTCTACTTCATGTTTCCCCATCAGCTGAGAAAATAAAACTGCATTTGTTAAGACATCTTATTGCATGCATGTACAGACACAAATACAAGAACAAGAACAGAATGTCCCTCACATTTTGTGTTGCATGCATTAAGACACACAATTCCAAGTGTGAATAGATGAATGGGACACCATTGAGATGTATTGTATGCAGCAAAATGAAAAACACACACACACACACAGTTCCTGCACTACTGGCCCACTTCCCTCAAGGTACTTTTGTCCAAAACAACTGGGTTAGCAGATAAAAGAGACCAGCATAGAGCGGAGGAGAGAGAGAGACAGAGAGATGTCGACAGAGGCAGACTGTTGATGCTTAGCAGAAAAGAAAGTTTATTAAGAACAGGCTTTTTCGTGTTTTTGTTTAATTTGAGACTTCTTTCTACAGATAAGTGTGAAATCTAGTCATGCATTTCAACTCTGAGGTGTGAACGCCTCAAAGCGAGTCTCGCTGATCTTATAAAAGAACAATAAGAATAGAAGACGAGGAATAAAAAGTGATGCTCGGATCCTCTGGTCTGTTAATGGGTTGGACCGATGCGTCATTGCTCCTGGATTAGAATTCCGGCTCTTATAAATAGGAGGAGTATTTTTATCCCTTGGTCTTCTCCTCCACCTCCCCCCTTCCCTTTCCTTCCTACTCTGAATAGTATTAATTGCAAATCATCCGTGCAGCCTAATAATACACATAATAAAAGCAACAAACGCAAGAGCGTGAATGCCATCAGAAGCCATTTATGGGTTTGATGAAGGCTCTGCAATCTCATAGCTCACTGAGTTCAGAAAAAAAAAAAAAAATTGGTTTCGAAATCAAGTCAAGATGATCAGAGAGGGCAAAATGAGAGCAGAGAGATGGTTAGTGTGCTGGCTGCAGCGGTCTATTTAGCTGCTGCCCAGATGGTCCGAGGGAGGAAAAAAAACAAAGTATTAATCACCATCGCGAACCCGCATCATCAAAACGTGCCAACGGGAATATTTATGGCTAATTTTAAGACCTTTTTTTATCCTCAAACCTTTCATGTGCTGCAAAGGATCGCCTACTCTAAGGTGGCGTGATCTTGATGGAGAGGGAGGTTAGCGGTCCTTCCAAGAAGAAGCTTTGAAGTGATAGCTTGCCCCAAAAATGACTATTCTGTCATCTTTGTTTATTCCCCTACGAGTTCCACACCTGTATGAATATATTTCTTCTGCTGAACACAAAAGATGATATTTTGTATTATCATGTATATACTTGCATTTTGAGACTGAGTAAATGACAATTTTCATTTTTGGGTGAACTGTTCCTTTAAAGGCCCATTACCACAAATGACAATAACTATAACAATAATGATTAAGACTGCATTTAATAGAATGGCAGAGTTCACACCTAAACTATAATGATTATATTGTTGGTATCACTTTCAGAACAATTTTTCTACCAGCTAATGAATGATAAAACATTGACAGCCAATCATAATCCATCCTGCTTTAAAGAGCACTACGAAGCAGACAACATAACTGCAATAATAATAAGAATGTTGTGTGTTAATAAAATTTATCTTTAAAGTTCTTCATAAGAATGGGCCTGAAACTGTCTAACCATTTGTGGAACAGCTTCTGTTTTCGGTCTCAATAAGATCAATCTGATAAATATTACTGGTATACCAGCATTCATATAATTTTCATGTTAACCAATAGTGTTTGCTGCCACCAAGTGGACAGATGACTCATGTTTTACACTTCAATTTCTGCATTATCACACATATGCTCATCTAACAAAACCAGATACTCTATAAATTCATATGCATGCACATATAGAAGGTCCGCTATCTACAAAGGCATTTACACACGCAGAGGCTAATACATTGGCATGCTGTATCACAGCACCTTAATAATTTACCCCCCCTCCTCCTCCTCCTCCTCCTGCTGCTGCTGCTACAGAATTGCATTGCTCCCAGAGTATCAGTTCAAACTAGTATTCATGATTCATGAGGAAAAAATTTAATACAGTGTATTTTTCCGTTAGCATGGATTAGACTGAATGTGACTCCGGCCGAGGTTTTTAAGCATGCTTTGGGTTCAACAGCACAGACCGTGCATGTATGTATTTTCATACATAGAGTGAACCCTGCCTGCATGACACATATGAATTAATCAGTGTTGCCGAAGGGTGTTTATCCTTGGAAGTGCGCTCGCTTTCAAATTTAGACGTGTGCTTAGCTGTAAGTGAAAAAGCAGGTGATGGAAATTTCCCATCATGCCCGCAATCTGTCCTCTCCCCCAGTAAACTCAGCAGATTGCATTTTCTGATAAGACAACCAACCCCCTCCATTAAACAGTGTTGCCATGACGCCAGAGGAATAGTGAGGAAACACTCCAGCAGCATCCACCTCGACACCTACCATTACCATTAGTAGCGCTGTCTTACGACACACCAGAGCTGAAAGAATCGTACGGCTAATGGTTCCTGAAATCCATCATGGTGCTTTCTGCTATTATGAACACCGTGTGTAATTATGTTGGCTTGACAAATACTCAGGGTCAGCGGGGGTTTCTAAAAGTGCTACGTCTTTTCCAACCAGTCAAACTTACCCTTTTCCAGAAGCAGATGGTTAAACTCTTTAAATGTCCTGTTTAAATGTTACAGTAGAGCATTCAAGCAATATCCAGAACGTCTATAAACCGAAACGCCAACTGTCGAGTTGTAAACGCTTTTAAACAAAGCTTCTTAAAACAGAAGCCGTGTCTCATTTCAAAAGCTGTGGCCAACGAATTAAATGCAGCAAATTAGCTCAGAACCTGTTTGGCTGAGAAACGAGTCTAGAGTCGTAATAATCCAAAAGCGCAGATTTTTACTGTTTTCTTGACTGGGTTTGCACATCCCATACAGAGTTTGTTTTGTATTGACGTTAATAACTTATAAACTTAATAACTTAAAAAGAAATCAGTAAAGCATTTGAGTTCAGTGTAGTTCTTGATATTTTCGCCAACCATAGACTGCATACTAAAAAGGTTTTTTAATGACTCAATTGGCAACTAGTAAACGTCTGTATGAGTGAGTCAACTTAAACGATTTGTTCAAAAATGATTCATTCTGAGTTACTGACGGCATCCAAAATCCAAAAAGTATGCACTTCTGAATAAGAAATTACTGTTTAAAAATAGAGCTGTCAAACGATTAATCGCGATTAATCGCATCCAAAATAGAAGTTCTTCTTTACATAATATATGCGTTTATGCTGTGTTTATTAATTCTGTATATTAAAACACACACGTACAGTATATATTTTGAAAGTATTTACATGTAAATGCATTTCTATATTTATTTTCTTAT
>JAUCMS010000079.1:4292303-4315746 GCA_032357445.1 Enteromius radiatus
TTTCATTAAATATATACATGCATGTGTTTGTATTTATATATACTTAATAAATATACACAGTATATACAAATATATTAGGTAAAGAAAAACTTTTATTTTGTATGCGATTAATCGTTTGACAGCTCTATTTTAAAAATATGTTCTATAGTTTGAATGCGTGTATTCACTTTCAGAAATATGTCATCCATAGACTTTTTATGAGTACTATGAATTCTGACATACTATTTGGTACACTACAGTAGGAAAGTATGCGATTTCAGATGCAGCCGCTGTCTTTATGAGTGAGTCATTGAATTCATCAGCAGAGTTTTATACATTTTCACCAGCGCAATGCCGTGTTTTTGATAAGAATCAGCACAATCGGTAATTTCAAGTGAGGATGAACAATTTTTACAAGCAGATTTCGCATCTGGTTCAGTTGATCATGCAAATGATAGCCCATCAGACAGCTGACTGATTTGAAATTGACTTCTGTGTGACCTTTACTTTGCGAGTGATAACAGACAAAGTCCATTTCTAGTTTAAATTTAGCCAATGTGAGCCACATCTTTCCTAAATATTAACTTATTGTGCCGTTTTATAACACCATATTTGCCATTTCTCCTTTCAAATTTGAAATGACTCGGTCAACCTTCAAAACGCAAAACAGGAATCCTGTTCGTTCTTGTTGACTCTCCTCAGTTTGCGTCACAATCCACGGGAGATTAAGCCCACTTAATCAAACACTGTCAAAGGAAGGACGGTGCGCCCCGCTATACCTCCATCCACAGGTGCAAGGTAATTTACGTTGCTAAGCGATTGTTCCACACATACAACCAGGTATTTAAATTCTCTCTCTCCCTGCCTTTAAATGGCTTTTCCCCCTTTCCTGGTCTATTTTTTCCTCTATAACGAGAAATCCGTTTGAACGACTCCACCGCGACACCGTGTTAGAAATATGCAGCTTTAATTCTGAGCCCCAGAGCCTTTATTGCCATTTACATCCTCATTACAAATGACCAGGAATCCATTAGGTTCCTGTCATCCCCCGTATCTCATTAACATGGGCTCTATCTAGCCCACTCCTGGAGGCCCAGCCCAGGGACTAAAAGAAAGTAGAGATCAAGCACCTTTCTGGAGGATGTTCACATGCTGAGTGCTGCCACTAGGCATCTATCTATCTTCATTTGCAGATAGAGAGTTCTGGGGATATATGGATAGCGCGGTGGCCGGGAGCATAAGGTGAGATTTAAAAAAAGCATATGAAGGGATCAGGTTGACCTGTGGGGCCTACAGGGGCCAGTCGCTTAAGGAGTCAGTCTTTAACTCCCATAATGCACTTTGAATATCATACATGCATTCATAGATAACCTATTAAATCAGTGTATTTGAACTCTTGCCTCTAGAGTTGTACTGAGATTATAACTATAGAGAGTTAAGGGCCTTATACGAAGGTTCAAAAATATTTTTTTCTCCCATAACTAGATTCATACACCTGATTTATCTTAAAGCTAAGAAAAAAGAAAAGGATTATTAATTGAATTGCACTGATATAACAGTAAAGGGCCGATAATTAAAACGTTTTGAGCATCGTTACGGCAAAGTAAACACACATTTTTTTCATTTTTGAACGATTAGGACAGCCAATCAAAATCCACCTGGATTTACATAACCGCAGTAAACGTTATCGTCCGTTTGTATGAAACGAGAGAACAACTCGCAGTGTTGCCAACACAGCTATTTTGTTGTGTGTGACAATTTTTCAGACAACCCTAGCAGTATTTTCTTCCACAAGCTCCTGCCAACAAATTTAGCAAATATTACAATTTATTTGGCAACTTTTAGCAACTATTTTAGCAATGCAGACAAG
Source organism: Enteromius radiatus (assembly GCA_032357445.1). Classification (NCBI taxonomy): domain Eukaryota; kingdom Metazoa; phylum Chordata; class Actinopteri; order Cypriniformes; family Cyprinidae; genus Enteromius; species Enteromius radiatus. The sequence continues at coordinate 4,294,153 of JAUCMS010000079.1, forward strand.
AAAAAGGAAACCAAAGACGTCTAGCTGCACATGTGACTAAAAAAAACAATCATTCAAAAATTTGCAGGTGTTTGATAATTCAGTGCATTTAAAATAGTGTTATTTATATTTTAATACTATATTATGCATATTACTTTACAAACAAATCTAAATTAACTTTGGAAAATATCATCAAATGTCAAATTTAAGCAACAAATAGAGCATTCGTCTCTGAAAAATAATTGGCAACACTGAGAACGAGTGTGATATGAGAAATATATAAAATATGATCATTAGGAAAAGTATTTAGAAGCATTAGCAAAGTCCCTTTCAAGGATTTAAAATTTTATTTTATTTCTATAATCCTTCTAAATCTAATTATATTTCTAGAGTATTTGGTATTATGCCACAGGATACCAATGGCCAATCAAGTCTTCTAGGAAATGTCATGGATAAAGAGCAGCAATAGATCTTACTCAACCAATGTGTCCAAAGAAGCAGATGATGGTTCCGCGAGCCTCTTCATCCTCCTCTTCCTCATTGCATCTGATTCCTGCACCGGCAAAATGGTCATCGATCACTATGAAAGCCTAAAGCGAGCAATGTGGAACTCAATAGAACTAAAGTGACTGAAATATCCCAGCTTTTTCATATTTATTATGACTCAGGCATGATGATAGATGAGCAGAATAGCTGATGCAAACCGCATACTTTTAACAAAACCTGAATATTGAGGTCTGTAGCAAAACAGCACGCTTGTCTGAACTGATTGGATTCATATAACTGAGAATATTACACCATGAAAACGCAACGTTATGCGTTTTCATTCTGCTCATTAAACTGGAAGGAAACGAGCTTGATAATTTGAGCATTTCACATTACAGCACATATTTAACACACATTTCAGGCCTCTGAATCTCCATTCCCTGAACAATCTAATCTCAGCCGGAAAACCATTCCAGTTTTATTTACCTATTTGAAGGAATCGTCCTTCTGACATGTTCAATATGGTTATGGTGTTAGTGACGAGACCCTCTTTCTCTCTCAAGATTGGCTAACGTTACGTGATACACTTGATCACTTAAAATACGTGTGCTTATTTCAAATGACTTTCATTGATTTATCTGGGATAAACTGGGGAAATACTGCTATTTTAAAGCGCAATCAATGGTATAATTCAAACACTGACCTGAAGGACCTTTTCTCCTGGCCAGCTTCCATTGATTGAGCCTGTAACTAATACCTCATTAACTCCACCTGGCATTCACTAGTGTGACAGCGCCCTCTAGTCGCTGCGAATGCAACAAACATACAAGCTGTTATGTTTGTCGTGTTGGATGGCTAAAATAATAATAATAATATTATATTGTGGAGGAAATGCATTGTTTTATTACAATGCATTTCCTTATATATATATATGTAGTACAAATATAATGTAAAAAGTTCTTAATATATTGATATTATAAATAATATAAAATATAATATAATATAAAAATAATTATTTATTGCTATTATTATTGTTATATATGTGTGTGTGTGTGTGTGTCAAATGTTAATATGATATAGAAGATCATCAACATTTGTCATAAATATATAATTATTACAATATATATATATCAAGGAACAGCAATGCATTTCCTCATGTTTATAAGATCAAAATATTAAGATATTTATTTATATATATATATACATTGTACTATTCTATCAATGGATATATTTGTATAAATATTGTATATAATATTTTTGTTTTTGTTTGTTTTAGATAGGACTTAAATGTTAAACAAAACAAACAACAATAAACATTTTTTTATATTATATAATATAACATGGACATCAATAAACAGCACGTAAGCAATTAAAACTTTAATATGCCAGCACAGTTTTACCAAACAGTAGATTAAAATATCAAACAATTAGTGTTTCTCCATTCATTTCTATTTTAAATTCATACATATAAAATCACTATAAAATGTTGCTCTTTAACATAGTCACTGTAAAAACTGTGGGATTTCAAACATTCACATGCTGAACGGTTTTTGCTACACCGCTTGGTACAAAAAAAAAACTAACCAATCACACAACCCAGTCTGGACCGGTTTAGACCCAGTGTGAGTCTGAACCTGGTCCACTAGGACTTAAATATCAGGCTTTCTCCGCTTAAACTAAACCCTTGATTCGGACCGGCTTCAAACCTAGTCCAGGCTAAATTATGTCATCGCGTCATAAAAATAAGACCAGTTTTAGCATTAGATTTAAAAAAAAAAAAAAGATTAAATAATTCAGCTGTTAAAACGATGTCTTCTGTAAATGGTCCGGACAGTAACTTCACTGATAACTAGATTAGCATTTCATCATTCAAACATTCTCTAGTCTCACAACATCTAAAATAACAGAATACAAAAATATCACGGTACATAACCGAGTGTGAAATGAGCACATAATGGACTTTGGATAAAGCGTACGTAAATATAGAAGACGTTTTCTTGATTAATATGTGATGAAAAGGCATTGTCGGTGAGTCCCGTCTCTTTCCCAGGACGATCAGTAGAGTCTTTGCATAGAGGAGAGGGTCTAAAGACAGTCTTTAAGGCACGGTGACATGGAAAGGGCTTCCGGGCACCATTTCTTCGCCCCATTTGACTATCAGGATGTAGTCTCCTTTCTCCTTCACTGTGTATGTGACATTGTACATTCTGTTGCCCATGTGTTTGACGTACACTTCCTCACAGGGAGTCTTTGGCCCGTGCACTCCTACCATTAACATGTTTGTCCCTGAAAAGACAAAATAAAAGCCGTTTAGTCATCTGCGTGAGAGCATTATGGGTGATGCACAAACATGTGTTATTCGGAAAGCTCTACCGGCTTTACTGCAGTCCACTGTGAAGGTGTTCTTCTGGCCAATGAAGGCTTTGGAGAGTCCGGCCCCCCTGGAGATCACCTTACTGGCGTCGGACGAGAACTTCGGCAGGGTAGAGAAAGATCCGGCCACTGAGGACGATTTCATCACCGTTTCCACCAGAACCGAGGAGGTTTCGTGTAGAGAGTGTCCTCCGGACAGACGTGCACCTGGAAGACAGGATTTCCTCTTATTAATCTGCTTCTTTAGGAAAGTCATTTTTAATAGCTGACATAAGCTTGTGTGCTCCACCACAGGTTATGTTGTATGATCATATGATCTAAGAAACAGATTTTCCTATTTCAGCATGAGCATGAGAAACCTTTATATATTTTTGTACATATTCTGTCACAACAGAACAAGTTTTGTTTATAAACACCTTATTTCATATTACATTTTGTATACTAATAATATTTTGATTTGATATTTTTATTTGTCTGGGTGGACTACAGATGAAAATTACTTTTTGGCCAACTGTGACGCATTTATAGTAACGGTTATTAATAAAAAATATATAATATAATACAGACATAAATAAACAGCGCTTTAGCAATTAAAACTGTAATAGGTGTAATAATATAATATAATGCAGACGTAAGGACATCAATAAATAGCACATAAGCATTTAGATTTTTATATATAATATTTTCATGTTTATAAATTCTTTATATTTTGTATTGTTTTTATATTAATAACATTTAGATTTTAGGGTATAGTGTATAATATAATATAATATAATAATGGGATTTCAAATATTAGTGTTTTTGTTACACTGCTTTAGGTGTAAAATAAAATATACTGTAGGTGGCCTTTTTATAATATTTAAGGAACAACAATGCCTTTTTATAATCATTTTTATCATCAAAATTTTTTTTTCTATTATATTTTGATATTAATAACAATGTGATTTTATGTTTTGTTGTTTAAATGGAATACAGATCAAAAAATAGCCTTTGGCTGACTCTACAGTAATGTTTTTTAAATGTGCACAGTCCTTGTTAAATGAATAATACAAATAATAATAATATTGGTAATAGGAACTACAGATAAAACATCCCCTTTGGCTAACTGTCTGTCCAAGCATAAAGAGCAGAACAGCCTAGTGTAATGTACTGATGTCTCACCGGAGACTTTGGCTTTGAAGGGGCTGCCCACAATATGCTGCGGTCCTCCATATTTAACGGAGATGAGGTAGCTGCCGGGAGCCATGGGTGTGTAGGTGACCTTGTATCCTTCTGGACACTCCTGACAATCCATCTTCACCTTCGATGGGCCGTCGATGGTGACCGACAGAGCTCCTGAGCCAGCGTTACACGTGTTTACGATGAAATCTGACGGTGCACCTGTGACGGATGAGATGAAGCCAGTGAGTTTCTGTGTATTTGTGTATAAAAGCTAGTGACTGGCTGTTCGTTGATATACTGTACCTGTAGTTCCTCCCTCCAGTCCAGGCCCAAAAGCCGTCACCATTCCTGGATCTCCGGCCTGGCCGGGTTCTCCTACACGGATCTTAAAGGGACTGCCTGGGATGTGACTCCCGTTAAAACGGACATCGATGGAGTGGACGCCGTTCTCCCGTGGAATAAACCGTATGGCATGTTTATCTGCACAAAAACAGTTCAAAGTTCAAATGCAGCTTCTGTCTAACTAATATCCGATCTACTGTGTCTTTATATTTTACAGTGATCATATAGTTGATTTTGGATTTTAGATGAATAATAAAAAATATGTTAATAAGTTAAAATAATATGAATAAAAGAAATTAAAACACACACATAATATAATAAAATATAATAAAATAGGTTAGATATCACTGTATAAATGCATATATATTTATTTTGATATATTTTTAGATATATTTCATATAAAAATAACAATAATGCGTTTATATGAATATTATATGAATAATTTAAAACCATATTAGATAATTACTAATGTAAAAAATATGATAATACACAGATACATAAATATTTACACATACATACAATTTATATGTGTATAATATACAAAATAACATCCTAAAAAATTTAATAAAGCAATATATTAATGCATAACAATATCCTAAATAATAATAATAACAATGATTAATATTATAATAAATTATATAATGAATGCATATATATATATATATATATAGTTGGATAATATAAATGATAATATATCATATAATACAAAATACAGTATAATAAATAATACACACCAAACACAAATATATATATATATATATATATATAAATAAATGCATGGTGAACATGATTATATTTGAAAAATAACATACTGTATAATTAATCATATAAACATTGTTTAACACAGACAAATAATAATAAATTAAAAATGTTTAAATGTTTAGAAACTATATGAATATTTGAATAATACACATAAATCATACAATAATAAAGAATTCCTTAGACTTCTTGCACTCACGAGTATGTGGTCATATTCTCACCATTGTCTAGTTCAGTGATGTAACACTCCTCCACTGCTCCAGATGGTGTGTGAACCTTAGCATCAATCGCCCCTCTCGCTCCGTTCAGCTGCACAGCAAACGAAGCCTCTTGATTCACCTTCAGACCCATCTCCTGCACAGACACACAGACTGAATATCATCTAACAACTGATGTGCCTTTCTCACTAAGCACATTCACAATGGCCAACATGAAAATGCTCTGCTACTTCTTCACGCTCATTTGTCTTTCTTGAGAAACTCCTTCTTCACTCTTGGTGAAGGGAACTGCAAGTACACTTGTCTTGTCTCATGATAAGCTGTCCTGTGCTCTCCATCAAGTGCTCTTACAGAGAGCGTGTTGATAAAGGAGCTGCCATCCGCTCTGGAGAGTCTCTGAATCAGACTCGTGCATGAGTGTGTTTGATCTGGTTTCACTCACCTGCAGGCTGGTGACGGTAAGCAGGCGGGCGTCATCTGACACTGATGCAATAGGAACAATGAAAGGGCTGTCTGGGATATGCTCGTCGTTGAATTTGATAGACACCTCATAGTCACCTGAAATCAGTAAATAAATAAGAGACAAAAGACTGAGTGTAACTGACAATTACTCATAACATTTAAATGAACAATTTCAGTATTAATGCAAACACTAGGCTAAAAAACAGCATTAGCACTTACCAGGTTCCTGCACTACATAAGCCACCCCACAGGAACCATCCTTTCTGTCCTCAAAGGAAATTTCAGCTTTGCTGGGCCCCTCAACAGCTATGGACAAACCTCCAGCACCAGCCTCACGGGTCCAGATACTGAACTCAGCTAAAAATCACACAAAAATTATGTTTTAATGAAACAATACCTGACAGTACCAGTCAGTCTAATTTTTTGTATACTATTACAGTATTTATTAGTAGCCTTTTTTTAAGTTTTTATATTTACATTTTTCTAGTGGTTTAATTTCAGTATTTTTTCTTTGTTTTATTTATATATTTTTATGTTATATTTATAGTTAACTGCCAAGCATGGTTATAACACATAACTAAAATTAAAACCATAAATAATTGCTGAATAAATGTAATATATTTTCATTTAATTTAATATATTTAACTTTTAAAAAAAAAGTCAACTGAAATATAAACTTTCACATTTTGATTTAGTTTAACATTTAATATTGAAATACTAATAAACTGCTAAATAAAAACTGTCAATATTAAAACCTATAATAGTATTTTGATACTACAATGACCAATTTTTTAAATATTATTATTATTTTCATGAACTATTTTTCTATTTTATTTTATTTCAATGAACAAAAATAATTCTTAATAGTTTTTGTTTAAGTTAACAACAACACAGCTTCTTGTCTCTTACCTGGAACTCCAGCCACACCTCTGTCCAATCCAGTACCACCAGCCCGAACCTTGTGGGCCCCTCCCTCTCCCAGAGGCCCCACAGTGAACTGGAAGGGGCTTCCGGGGACATGCTGTCCCCTGTATTTGACATTGACAGTGTGGGGGCCCATCTCCTGAGGCACAAAACGCACACTATAGGTGCTGTCCTCTCCCTCTATGATCTCAGCGTCCTCTGTGGTGCCGCTGGGACTCGTCACCTGTGCTGTCATTTCCTGCGTACCTGATTCACCTGAGAGAGAGGGAAGGGCACACAAATGAGACGTTTCACATACAATTTCTTCTAGAAACGAGGATGCTTTGGCTGGGCTGCCTGCAGAGTTGAAGGCTGCTCAGATTTTCCAGCTCAGCTCTCTTGTCATAAACGTCTGCGGTGGAAAGTGTGCGCTCATTCCCGCCGAAAAACCCATAAACACACACATACCATGACATCATCACACACAACACAAAAAGAAACTATCTACAAAGCTTAAAGGGATAGTTGACCCAAAAAAGTATAATTCTGGTATTAATAATTTGTTTCAAAACATAAAAAACGTATTTATGACATAAATTATCTCTTTAAAGGCCATGTGAGGTACATGTTAATATGGATGGGTGCACTTTATCTGTTAAGAGCTAATTTTCATTTTTGGGTGAACTAACCCTTTACCCAGTGATCAACACACAAACACACACACACACCCTCTGATTGTCGGCCCTGGGCACTGTTGTAGGTTCCCCGGCTCTCCCTGCCCAGGAATCCACCAAAAACGTCTCTAAAGGGGTCGCCCCCCACCTGGGTGCTCTCTTCCACCCGCACTTCCCGTTTGGTCTCGCCCGCGCGGGTCTTGCTGATCTCGGTGCGCTCGGTTCGTGTGTAGGTGTGGCTGCTGCGGGTGAAGGTTCGGGTGAGCCGCTCTTGGGCCGACACCATCTGAAACCAGTTCCCTACAGACGTGGAACCCGAAAGACAGAGGAAGAAGGAAAGAGAAGAAGGAAGAAGAAATGAAGCGATGAAAAAGGAGAAACAGGAAATGCATGCTTCCGCGCAGAATGGAAACAAATTCTTCTTTTTTTTTAATCAAAACAGCTTTAATTCTATACAGTTTCATAGAGAACCCCTCTCATTCAAGAGTCAGGAAGTGACATGTGACAGTGGGAAATAGGTGGAAAAAAAGACAAGCTCTATGTCTGAATGTGAGATGAGTAGTACGTCAATAGTAGGCAAAAAGTACCCTACTTCTTGCAAGATTCTGAATTATGAATAGAAGCTATCCCATGCGCCCACGGGAAAGTAATTTTGAATCCCAGTGATGTAACGCAACTGATGCTGGTAGGTCATTTGACAGTGACAACATGATAAATATATAATACATCTGAAACTTTCGTAATCTTTAATCCAAATCTGAAAATGCCCCTCCCCTCTAAAATGGTGGGCCGTCTGATGACATCAGTTTGATGGCTTGGGTATGAGTGTGACATTAGCATTCAATGAAACACCTTCTTTACTACATCCAATCAGTCTGCAGTAGAAAAAACAAGCCACGCGCTCTATTTTTCTCATTCAATATTCTGTTTCTCTCACAATAAGTCACAGTACAGCAGTAAAATTGATTCACAAACTTCTGGTTCAGGCGTACAGTAAGTTTTAAACCACACTGTCATTTAGTAAAGGCGCGACACTCATTCCATGCTCACCTGGAATCTTAAGGTTGAGGTCGCAAGTGCTGCCCACCGTGGCAATAGAGGGCGCCTGCCTCTTTCTGGTGATGCTCTCCTTCATTCTTCCCTCGCCCAGAACCTTCACTGTAAATGGACTTCCTGTGAAACAGCATGAAGTGTTTAAAGGAGCCGCCCACATCAAAAGAACAGCATGTTAAAGAGATTTCGGTTTGAGGGTTACGCAGTACCTGGCACATGCTGGTCGGCAAATTTGATGTTGATGATGTAAGTTCCAGGTTCGGTTGGGCAGTAGGTCACTTTGCAGGTTCCATCTTCCACGTCTGAACAGTTAATGTCAACTTTGCTGGGGCCCTCGATGGACAAACCGAGACCTCCATAACCTATAACATATTGACCAGAACCAATGGGTTTTATGGTTAAATACAGTTTGCAAATGAAGCACGATGAAGCATAAATGAACCTTCCAACCTTCATAAATCCTGGTTTGTATTTTACACATGCAGACAGATAACACTTGCACTAAAAGTGTACTGAAGTGAACTTCAGGCTTATAGCTTCTTTCATTGACAAATTCCATTCATTTTAGCAGGAAACTGTGTGATTTCAAACAAGGAGGAAAAAGTTACCCATGCATATTTTGTTTCTGCCTAAGTTAGTTAAATGAATTTGCCAAAAAAATATATATTTTCATTGTAATGTAGTATGCCTGTACCTTAAGTGCATTATGGAAGTCACAAATATCCTAGAATACCATTTACCTGCACTTCTGGTGTCCACGATGAACTCGGCTACTTCAAAGGTGTGTCCTTCAATCAGTCCTTTCCCAAACACCTTCACTTTACTGGCGTCTCCGATCTCAGACTGGCCCACCATGATTTTGAATGGGCTATTGGTCACGTGTTTTCCATTCTTCTTCACACTGACCACATGCTCACCCACCTCTTTAGGAGTGAAGGATATTCCTTAAGGCAAAAAGCAAAGGGTTTATAGAGTATTTTATGTCAGCACCGACATAGCCAACAAAAAAGATAGGCCTGAGGGTTTGGCTTTACATCAAAAGCCTTTTTTGAGCTGATAGTTGATTCTATTTGAATTTGCAGGAAGGAGCTTTTAGTCTCAAATCGGGCTTTTTGAGGCAAACACTACAAGCCTGATCTCATTAGAAAGGTTCAGAGTTTGTAAACTGTTTTATCTAGTTTCTGAAAGTGTTATAATTACATTTGCAGTCTCACAATCTTCTGGGACTCATTTTGTCTGCCAGGATGTACACAAACTTCAGTAAGTCCTACCTAAACCTTCTTCGCTGGAAATTTAAAATTCAGGGATTTTAAAATCCCTTAGTTACTGAATCTATTCACAAATAATATGATCTGGCTTATTTATATTCGTGACGCCTGTATTTGCTGGCAGGCTTGACGTGTGACTTACCGATGTGGCGATTTGGCAGTCTTTTCAGCAGGCAGGGCTCCTCGTTGCCAGATGGGGCTCTGATGCTCGCCGTCAGGGAGCTCAGGTCTGTCTCTGTGATCTTCAGTGACACATCTGTGGCTGTGCCAACATTCAGTTGAGACGTCCTCATTGAGTCATCACCTTCATCAAGAATGAGTAATAAACAGTAAATCATTAAAAATAACATAACATACAATTTTTTAATTTATGTTAAGCTGAATTTTCAGCATCAGTCTTCATAAATCATTCTAATATGCTGATTTGTAATCAATATTGGAAACAGTTGCACTGCTTAATATTTTTTGGGACCTGTGATACTTTTTCAGGATTCTTTAATAAATAAAAATTTTAAAAGAACAGTGTTCATTCAAAAAATAATAGTTTTAATAGAGGTTTTTATTTCTTTTTTCTTTTAAGAAATTAATACTTTTATTCATTAAGAATGTATTAAATTGATAGAAAGTGATAGTAACAACTTACATTGTTCGAATTTCTATTTTCAATAAATGCTGTTCTTTTTAACTTTTTACTCATCAAAGAATCAAAGAAAAATGTATTACAGGTTCCAAAAAAAAGCAGCACAACAGTTTTAATATTGATGATAAATCAGCATATTTGAATGATTTCTGAAGGATCATGTGACACTGAAGACTGAAATAATAGCTGATGAAAATTCAGCGCTGTTTCACAGAAATAAAAGTATATTGAACTAGGAAACCAATATTAGAAATTTTAATAATATTTCACAATATTACAGTTTTTTTCTGTATATTTGAATACAGAATACAGAATTTTAAATGCAGCCTTGATGAGCATAACTCCAAAAATTTGAAATATTATTGATCCAAAACCTTTGAAAAGCAGTGCACACACACACACACACATATATATATATATCATATCATATGATCCAGTTAATAAAAATAAAATAAATCACATATAATTCAGTTATTAAAAATAAACATTTACTGTGCGGGTGCAACCCCAGTTCCGTTGTGGAGAGCAGTGTTGTGAGGGGCAAAGTGAGAGTGAGACTAAAGGAGGGGGGAAACAGCTGCTTCCTGTTTCTAAAAATGCTCAGGAAGTGGCTCCTACTTTTAGAAGTACTACACATGTGGTTAAATTCTCCAGGTGTGAAGACACGCGCACACACATAAACACACACGGCAGCTAATTTAGTGCCTTACAGACGTTATGGAGAGACATAACTTTGCCCTCTCTTGTTTATCCTCTCTCTCACTCACTCATACCCATATTTGGGCACATAAAAGCCCTTACCTGTGATCTTGGCTGTAAAGGGGCTTCCAGCGATGTGCTTGTCATCAAACTTGACGATTATATTATAGTCTCCTGGGGCCGTTGGCAGGTAGGACACAGTGCAGGTGCCATCTTTATTATCCTTACAGCTGATCTCTGCTTTAGAAGGGCCTTCCACTGCCAAAGACAGACCACCTACAAGAAGATGAGAGAGCAATGTGGGAAGTCTGGCAATGTGAGGCTAATGAAATGGGACTTTGAGGCTGCCAGGTTTGGGGTGTGTGTATTACCTTCTCCAGCATCTTTAGTGACGATTGTGAAGGTGGTGGGTTTGTTGACCATGCCGTGACTCAGACCAGGGCCGTATGCATTCACATGCCCACTGTTAATGGCATCCACATAGAACTGCAGTGGACTTCCTGTGAAGGCGATATAAAAAGATTGGCTTAAACACAAAAATGATTTAATTATAGTATAATTATTACATTTAGAGATTTTAGAGCAGCAAACATTTGATTGTTTTGATACCTGGTATGTGATTCCCATCATACTTGATGTCCATCTCATGCAGGCCCTTCTCGGTGGGGGCATATTTGACCGTCACAGTCCCGTCCTTGTTATCAGTGATGTGGGGACGGGCGGTTTTACCCGACGGCATACGTACCTCACCTAAAAAAATAGTAAGAAATGCCATCTTTGCAAATACTAAATTCAATTGGCCTTTGTGAAAAGATGCATGCTTCCTTGCACCTCTAATAATTTTTTAAAAAGTGTTAATACCTGTAATCTCCCCCTTTTGTACAGTAAATGGAATAACCAGATTGAACGGGCGAAGCATTGGCTCCATGGCATCCACTGCAGTGACTGGCTCCTCTGTGGCCTAAAAGAGAAAGCAATGTTAGCATCACTGCACTGCTAACTAACTACAGTGAGAAGATCAAGGTGCATGCAAAGGGTTAGTGGCTGGAAAACTAAAAAAAAGGGTGCAGGCTGTTTGGGCTGCAGTAGATGAAATGAATTTGTAAAAGCAGCAGCTACAAAAAACCTTGCGCACAACTGCAATAGGAGATCAGCAACCTATTCATTAACTCTACAAATGCATTAACTCTACAAATGATCAGCCAACTAGCAGTTTAATAACTTGTCAGCAGTAAAGCTCATGGGAAATTAAGCAAAGATGGATGAAATAAAAAGGTGCAATGATAAAGGCTGAGGGGCAGAGAGCGTTTAGGATGTTATTTGGTGACTAGGGGGCGGTGTGTACCCAGTGAGGGGTGTAGCCCTTGTAGGGGGCGTAGGGCTGCTGTAACTGTAGTTTATCACATGGTTCTTCGATTATAGGGATGGTATCAGATGCCTGGAGAAGGAGGTGGTCACATGTTTAGGGCTACACACAGCACACATTTACATGCAGCTAATTCAATTCGACACACTGAACTGGAATTGAATTGCTAAATTAAACATAATCTCAATGAATGAGGTACAAAAACGTTTTTATTTGGGAGAATAATTATTTTGTAAAAACACACCATGCACGGGTAGCCACTTTTTGAAATGTGCATACATTTGCATTAAAAAAATGTAAATATAACTTATACACTACTGTTTAAAAGACTGGGGTCAGTATTTTTTGAAGAAGATTATATTTTGCACCAGCAAGGATGCATCAAATTGATAAAAAAGTAATAATACATTTTTGTATGTTTATATTTGCATTTATGTAATATAAAACCTGTTTTCTACAGAGAACAATTGGCAACACAACTGTTTTTAACACTGGTAATAATAAATATTTCTTGAGAATCAAATCAGAATATTAGAACAATTTCTAAAGGATCATGTATCACTGAAGATGCTGAAAGTTCAGCTTTGCATCACAGGAATAAATTATATTTTAAAATATATATATATAAATAGAAAACAGTACTGTTTCTACTGTATTTTGTATTTGAAAAAAAGCCTCTTATGCTCACCAAGTCTGCTTTTATTTAAAGTGACCCCAAACTTTTCAGTGGTAGCAAACATTCACAAATATATGAAAAATACTTATTCTAATGATATGCAAAAATCACTACTCATTGCAACAGAAGGTGCTCACCACCACATGGAAGGGGCTGTTGGGAATGTGCTCTCCTCCAAAGCGAATAGTTATGATGTATTTCCCAGGTTCTGGAGCAGTATAATAGATATCAAATGTCCCGTCCGCGTTCTCCACCACATCCACGTCTAGCTCCGCCCCATCTGGAGTTGACACTTTGCAGGTGACCTTCCCCTTTCCAGCCGCCTTTGCATCCACAGTGATAACAGTCTCCTCGCCGATTTGAATAGTGGGTCCGAGCCCAGAGCCTGTCCACAACAAAGCTGTTTTACTACACCATTCAGAGAGTTCTACTGTGAATTCATGTACACTGGGCAACATTTTAACATTCATGTCATTGACAAAGAGTGGCCTAAACTGATCCTACATAAAAGGCTTGCAAAGTTCAATAGAAGTACTGTAACTGAAGGTGTTTTCAAAAAAACTCACCCAATCCGTGTCCCCCAATCGACACTACAAATCAACAAAAAGAGCTGTTAGAATTTATGATCATAGGAGCATGCTCAAAAATAAACTAGGCTGCTGAGATGGCATTGTAATGAAGCTATAAGTCACGTAGACTTACAACTGACCTGTCACAAGACATTTGCTGGCATCTCCACTGGGAATCGCATGTATGCGGTAGGGTGAGTATGGGATCTCATCTCCACCATATTTGATTGTAATAGTGTAGCGTCCTGTCATATCTGGGACATAGGACACGGTGTATGTTCCATCTCTGTTATCTCGAATGTTGGCTTTCTTTGGTTTTCCTTCTGGGTCCTGCAAAGTGAACGAGTTGTTAAAATGAGTGCATGATTCGTAGGCTCACGTAAGCCTGCATATTCAGTGAATTTCAATAAATGTAGCCAATATTCAACAAGGCACTACACCTCATACAGATTGCATACAGTAGCAGGCATAGTCATGTACAGTTAGTCATGTAGTGGAAAACCACATGTAGGGTTTTAGCCTAAATCTAAAGACAGGTCAGTCCACAGAGACCACTAGAGGGCAACATTAAGGGTATCCAATCCCCTTGACCGCTAAAAATGATCAAGTATGGCTGATTGAGAGAAAGGTTCACTCTTACATTCGAAAACGGCACTTTTGTGCAAGATGTTTCTGGACGCTTTTGCATGTGTGCAGTTTGGTTTTGGTTTGAGTGAAGTTTTCTCCCTTCCTTTTCAAAACGTAAAGTAGTATGATTATTAAAAAAAGGATCACCCTCAAGAAATGACAATTCCCAAGTCACTTCTAGCACTTCAGTGTCAAAGGAATGTGGTGTATATGAAACAAGAGGACACAAAAAGTGACGTAAAAAGACAGACAGACAGACAGATAGATAGATAGATAGATAGATAGATAGATAGGTAATAATTAAGGAGAAAAGCAGCCAAAGGAGCAGGGGAACTGGGGTAGGGAGTACAACAGCAAGGGGACAGTCCGTGAGCTCTTAGGGGCCCAAGACTAATGGGAGGGACGCCAGACATGGTGAGTTATAACAACAAGAGGAGGCCGAAAGGAGGGGCCGCCTTACACATCCTTTCCTAAGAATATGGAAGGGGATGGTGCCCTTTACAATGTGGTTCTCCCACACCCTCCTACCCCAGTCCTCCACAAACACAGAGGCCTCCTGCCTGCACCCATCCGGACCCTACAGCGACAGCAGGGAAGGGGTCAGAGGTCAGGGCAGAGGGAAGCGGAGGGGGGACAGTGGCCATTAAAGCACATGTGATAACCTCTGTCTTAAAACACGTAAAAAAAAAAAAAGCCTGATGTCACTGACCAGTATCTGTACGGTGAGAAGCCCCTCGCCTGCGTCACGGGCGTCGATGGTGAACTCCACTGGCAGGCTGGCGGGAACGCCGGAAGCGTTCAGCCCGGGACCACTGGCACGGACTTTACTGGCATCATGAGCGGGCAGCACCTTGATCTTAAAAGGACTGAAAAGAGGGAGTCACATACTCACTTCTAAAATCAGCTTTGAAGATTTTGTTCATAGTCTATTCGCTGCATTAATATTAAGACTTTATTAATACTGTCAGCAGCCCGCTCACCTGCGTGGCACTTCTTGGTCTGCATATTTGACACACACAGTGTAAGGTCCATCTTTAGCAGGAGTGTAGATCACCGTGTGTGTGCCATCACCGTTGTCTGTGATATTCACCGGCTCTGTCATCCCTAGAATAAGAACACAGCTGATTTGTCTGCGTGCCTGTCATCTGGTCTAGACAACTGTAAAACACTGTTGATGAATGTGTCTGCAGGCTTCATGGACATTACTGAATGCAAATCCAGGACTTTTTACAGCGCCAGTTTGTCATTTTCAAGGTTGTCATCACAACCTTATGCACAAACGTAAAGCTAAAGCTACGGTCCTTGTAACTCACGGTCATTTATAACCTAAATATGATTTGCATTTTTCATGTACTGTTAACAAATTTAGGTTCATAAATGTAAAATATATGATATTAAGTATCAATATGCAAATAAACCACTTCCTAAACGCATAGCACATACCTACATTTAAAGCCAGTCTTCCTGGTATTCTAATATTTACATTTTTAAAAGCTAAATTGCATTTATACACATCAGGGACACACAAGAAACTCTCTGTGCATCTATTTTTACCTGTAGGTCCATACAGAAGCACCTCTAGTGGGGCGAGGCCAGCTTTGCTGCAGTCCACAGTGAAGGTTTGAGGGACGTGAGCTCTTACTCCACTTCCCAAACCAGGACCAGAACACTTCACCTTACTGGGGTCCACCAGCTCCCGCACAGGCACCCTGAATGGGCTACCTAAAAACCCGAAGAAATTGTACAATTACAGTTTTCCTTCATAAAATGTTAAAACAGGCCCTGAGGTATGAAACATTCAAGCATTAAATCAAACTGTCATGATTATTTGCTCACTCTCAAATTCTCAAACTGCTGAAATTCAATGTCATTGCATAATTAGCGCGCTGAGTTCACTTAGAAACAAACCACGGAATGAGTTAGACAGAAGGAAATTACATCATACCTGGGATAGGCAGACCTCCGAAAGTAATGTTGACGTCATATTCTCCAGGAGTGAAAGGAATATACTCCACGCTACAGCTGCCATCTTTGTTATCTTTACAAGACATTTTAGCTTCTGATGGACCCTCGATGGCCAATCCAAGACCACCCGTGCCAGCACCCCTAAAAGAGAGGAAAATACAGACATGGGAGAAAACATACGTTCAAGTAAAATCTAAAAATATTAATGCAATTTCAGTATATGTAAACACCAAAGTTTAAACTAGATTTGTTTTACACCAGAACTGTTAATGTAGGGTTTACATCACTCCCAGTGAATGGCATTACATTTTTTCATGCAAACATTTTACAAAGCATCTATGATTACATTAAACAATGGCTCAGTTATAGTACTTCAGACTTCACTTGATATTTCCAGAACATGTTCATATTCAACAGCAGGTTTTTGTAGAAATGTACCTGGTCTCCACAGTGAAGCGGTTGGGTTTGTTGACCAGACCCTCTTCCAGACCAGGACCGTAGGCACGTACACGGCTGGGATCACAACCTTCGGTTACCGCCACCCTAAACGGGCTCTTAGGGACAGGTACATCATCATAGAGCACCTCTATCAGATGCACACCTGTACAAAGACAAAAAATAACAGCACTCTTTCACCTATGAATATGATGCTGGAAAGTACTTCTCATTCTGGCAAGCTCCAATCTGATTGGCTGACAGTGCATTATCCTGTCTGAGAACTGCTTTCTTTGGTAGGAAGAGACTGTGTGGCTATACGACGAGATTTTTTCTCTTTCTCTCGATCAATAGTTGTGATGAAATATTAACAAGGCATCATGGGAAAACAGACATCAGCAGTCTCTGCTCAAAACACAATGAACAATGAATGAATTTCCATCTCGCAACACTGACCTCCACACAGAATAATCAATACAGCAGCCGTGCTCAGAATAAAAGACAGCTCTGAGTGTATATACGTGTGTCCCATGATTCTCAGGGTATAAAGGGAGGTTCAGAAGAAATGCCAACATGGTCTGTTAAATTAATGAAGACTGGGGTGGAAACACAGGCCGGCTTCAGTCAGCATGAAGTAAGAAAATTACAGACTTTAAGCAAACTATATAATTTTCAGTTACTGTACATCACTCCAATGTGCATGAATAACATTGTTCTGACAGAGAGAAAGAGAGAATTATGGCCTAGTCTGCTTTTACTGCCTACAAGCTCATGGACTGAGGATTTCACTGCTTTCACTTTTCTAGTACTATTAATAACTTCTTCTTTCTGTCTCATGGACAATAAATGTGACCATGGACCACAAACCAGTCGTGTGTGTTTTTTTGAAATTGAGATTTATACATCATCTGAAATCTGATTAAATTAGCTTTCCATTGTTGTATGGTCTGTGGACAGGACAATATTTTATTGTATATCTGAAAATCTGGAATCTGAGGGTACAAAAAAAATGTAAATATTGAGAAAATCACCTTTAAAATTAAAACTTAAAAGTTCTTCGTTATGCATATTACTAATCAAACATTAAGTTTTGTTCTTTTTACAGCAGGAAATTTACCAAACACCCTCATAAAACATAATCTTTACTTAATATCCTAATGATTTTTGTCATAAAAGAAAAATCTATCATTTTGACCCATACAATGTACTAATGGCTATTGCAACAAATATACCTGTGCTACTTATGACTGGTTGTTTGGTCCAGGGTCACAAATGTGCTACAAACCAGTAACGTCCAAAGACATGGACAGCAAAATAGTCAAGAATATGAAAAAGAAAATAAATAAATTAGATTATGCCTATTGTAAGGACGACTGGGATTTTTTAAGGTTTCTATTTTCATTTCATTCATTTCAATTTTTCATTTAATTTAACTACTAATAATGTTTTTGAAAATTTGTTTATGGTTGTGTATCTAAATGTAAATTCAGTTGAGCAAAAAAAGAAAAAAAATCCTATATACTGGATATCTCACCATCCTCATATGCTGTATACTCCACTCTATAAGTGCCATCTCCTTTGTCAGTGATGTACGCATCAGTGTTGGCACCCGATGGGTTAACAATCCGAACTTTGATGTGGTTTCCACCCATCTTGCTGTGAACCCGAGTATCAACGACAAAGTGTGTAGTGACTTCTCGGAGCACCCCTGTCAAAATACAGCAAGTTTTGAAGCACGCTGCTGAACACAATAGTGCTACACACAAGCGCATTTAAATGTGCCTTCTTACCTCTGGGTTCCACCCCTGGACCGTAGACCTTGATTCCACTTGTATCGAGAGCAGGATCTACCTGCACCCTTGCAGGGAACTTCGGCACTGCATGTCCTCCATATTTAATCGTGATGGTGTACATTCCGTGGAAAGGAGGGATGTAGGTGATAGAATAAGTTCCATCGCTGTTATTCTGGACATGAACCTCAGCCTGCGCTCCTGAATCTGAAATAATCTCGATGGTCAACTCTGCCTCGCCTGCTTTAGAGCAGTCCACTGTGAACGAAGCCGCTTCGTTGACCTTTCCTCTCTCCAGCCCTGGCCCGCTAGCTGTGACCTTGCTGGGGTCAAAGACAGACTGTACCATGGCTTTGAAGGGAGAACCAGGGATGTGAGCGTCAGCAAACAGGATGTTGATGGAATACTCTCCGGGCTCAGTGGGGAGATAGGACACAGAGCAAGATCCATCTCCATTGTCCTGGCACTCAATTTTGGCTTCACACGGACCCTCCACAGTCAACCCGAGACCCCCTGTTCCTGCACCTTTGGTGTCGATGGCAAACGGAGCGGGTTTACCCACAACACCTCCCTTCAGGCCAGGGCCATAGGCTCGTACCTTAAAGTAAAACACAAAACTTTAGTCAAGATTGTGTTTAAATAACAAATGTAAACCATTCAACCTGAAAAAGAACCAGAATATATAATACTTAAATTATACATGTGGTACATGTGGTAAGCAGAATAATAGATTCCAGAACTCTGAACTATTAAAAATTAATGAACATCTAAGGAGTAATGGCCACTCTGGGTGTGCACTGAATTATTAATAATTCAACAGTCATACATGCTTTAATAGTACTAGAGGACAGTCCAACATTTTTTAAAGTCGTACAGCCTTCATCATCTGCATCCATTTA
The DNA here is from genome assembly GCA_032357445.1 of Enteromius radiatus. Lineage (NCBI taxonomy): Eukaryota > Metazoa > Chordata > Actinopteri > Cypriniformes > Cyprinidae > Enteromius > Enteromius radiatus. The sequence continues at coordinate 4,313,497 of JAUCMS010000079.1, forward strand.
TGGTCAGAGATCTGTATCTGTTTCGGTATTGTACAGACCAACCCATCTAATGATTCTCAGTGAGACTTCAGCCCAGTGACAGAGAATGGGGCATGTGGATATAGTACATCGTTTGGCACACTACACTCGATTTTACCTTTCCCTAACAGATTAATCAAACACAACTGTCCTGTACTAATTTCCCACAGTGACTAAACGGCCTTTTGTGTTTGTTTCAGGTGACTTCACTGATATACAAACTAGAGCATCTGGCTCAAGGAGAAGAAAAACCCTCACTGGAACAATCCAGCCCTGTAGAGAACAAGCAGCGAACAAAAATTAAATTAAATGGGTTGACTTTGGAACCAGCATTCCTGGAATAAAACTCTACAAACAAAACATTTCCATGCACTGAGGATAACGAAATATTGTTTTACAAAATCTGGATGTAGTTTAGTTTGAACATTCTGACTCCAGTTAGTGGCTCATAAACCCTCTGAAGGTCTTTCTGATTTGTGAGGTAAGGATTGCACGGTACGGTCCAGTTTCTCTGGTTACTCCTAAAATGCATTCCATGTTTCCCTTAATATGGAGAGTTTTATCCTCCCAGCCAGCTCTTAGTATGTTTGCAGCCCTAAGACAATGACGGGTAAACAAATGAAATGCATTCTACCTTTGAGGGATCTGGAGGCATCACTCCCTCCACCGTGAAAGGACTTCCAGGCACAGGGTTTCCATCATAGCTGATGTCCACTTTGTAGGGCCCCTCTTCCGGGGGAATGTACTTAACAGTGTGCACTTCATTGGATGCTCCAGATTCAACCTTACACGGGATTGGCCGGCGAGAAGGTGAGGTAATCTTTACGTCCACCTTCCCTTGACCTCCCGCACCACGTGTGTTAACAGTAAACTCCTCATCTTTCCCTACATCGACTTCTAAAAAGATAAGCACACAAAATATGTACAATACGATCAACATAGCTAGAATTTCGTTTCGCACACAAACCGCTGTGTACTTACTGTTATTGAGTCCTTGCACTTTGACCTTGTTGAGATCCAAAGGAGGAGCAACAGTGATGGTAAAAGGGCTTTTGGGGATGGGGTCACCACCATGGCACACAGATATGCTCATGTTGCCCTAGATCACAAAACAAACAGGACAGAGCAAGACAGAATTGATAAAATTGTAATATTATAATATATGAGCACTTGGTGTCCATTTATATGAACAGCAACCCAGTGTTAGAGAGCCTCACCTGCTGTAATGCAGTGTAACGCACAGTAAAAGAATAGTCGTGGTTGTCAATGATCTCAAAGTCACTGACAACTTCTCCTTTCCCAGCTGTGGTGAACTGAACCTCAGGTGTGGCCTTGCCTGCTCCTTTAGTGTAGATTCTGAAGTGGGTCGGCTTGCCCACTTCCACACCTGTGACAAAGACACATTACATGAAGATGAGATAAGCTATCTACACCTACTATTTTTCTTATTTCAGTCAATGACAATCAAATTGACCTGTCTTGTTGAGCCCGGGACCCTCTGCTTTTACTTTATTGGCATCATGGGATGGATCAACTTTGATACGGAAAGGGCTGATTGGAATTTCCTGTCAATTCATAACAAATGCAGTCATACATCTGAAATTGCATAGAGACAAATTTGGTATTATTGACTGAGACTCACTTGATCAGCAAATAGCACCATGATGGTGTAGCGTCCTGCTCCAGGAGGCGTATACTTCACTGTGAATGTGTCGTTGTCATTTTTAATGATGTCAAAATCAATATCTGCTTCTGCAGGTCCCACCACGCCAGGAGCACACTTAATCCCAATGCTGACATCTCCTAAGGAGAACAGAACAGATGGGAGACAAAGAAAAGAATTTAGAATCTGATTTGGTCAAATTTCACCATATTATGTGACCATAATATTTGAAAGCCTGGAATCTGAGGGTTAAAAAAAATAAAAATTGAGCAAATTGCCTTTAAGTTGTCCAAACAAAAATCTTTAGCAATGCATATTACTAATCAAAAAGTTAATATGCTAATGATGATATTTGGCATAGAAGAAAAATCAATCATTTTGACCCACACAATGTATTGTTGGCTTTAACTATGAATATACCCATGTGTAACGGGTTATATTAAAGTATTTGTGTAATTCTTTTTCATTAAAATCCTTGTTACTGTGTTGATAGTTTTAGTTTGTATTAAGTTAACATATTATGCAAAGAAACGGAGACTCTTATTTTGAAATTGAGTTTTGGTGCTTTC
>JAUCMS010000079.1:4315846-4329541 GCA_032357445.1 Enteromius radiatus
TGGTGTGAATGACAATAAACCACTCGCCAGTGAACCTCAGTGTTGCAGATTATTTTCACACAAACACAACGCAGACATAGAGAGAGACGGACGTGACAGCGGTGAAAAAGGAACCGGTTACACATGCAACTTAAAATTGGTCACATATACACAGTAAGTATGCATGGAAGCAATTATGTTGGCTCTGACCTTGCCCGGCCTCACTGCAATCCACAGTAAAGTATGTGGGTTCATTGGCCTTCAAGCCAGTCTTCTCCACTCCTGGTCCATGAACCTTCACATTCTCTGGGTGACTGCCTTCTCCAATGGTCACCTGAGAAATGCAGAAAGACCAAAGTACTGTAAAACTAGAAATTTAAAGCTTTTGGAGCACAGTGGTTCTTGTAAAGGAATGATCCAATATGGAATCTATGATCATGTAAATAGGAAAGTTTGAAATCTAACACTGGAAAAATGTAGTCATTGACTTTCACTGAAAGACTGAACTTGTTGTAGATCCAGTTTATGAAAGTTCTTGACAAACGGCAACATAAAAATGTCATCAGCTGGCTGAAGTCTGCCTGTTGACAGCGAGCTCTCACCCTAAATGGACTGTTGGGAACGTTGACCTCTCCCCAGGTGATGATGATAGTGTGTTTGATGGGCTTGGTGGGTATGTAGACGCAGAAATATGTGCTGTCACCATTATCTGTGATCTGGATGTCGATGGGGAAGCCTTCTGAGTCCTTGAAAGAAAAACAGACAAAAATATTTTTTGTACCAGTGAAGTGAGGCACTGGGCATCTGGGACTCAAATGAAAACGTACCTGAGCGTAAATCTGTAGATGTCCTCTTCCAGCTCCACGGGCATCAATTGTAAATTCAGCAGGTTTGTTTACAATGCACCCGGCTGGTTCCAGCCCAGGCCCATAGCATTTAACCTGCATAAAAGCACGAGTTAATTTAGTTACGGCTGCCATTTAATATTCCCAATGACTGTGCAATCATTACTGCCAACTGTCAAGGCAGACCTTCTCAGGAAAGACGTCATTGGCTGCAGGGAGGATGTGGGCCATAAAGGGGCTGTCTTTGATATCTTCATCATCACAGATGACATGGACCGCATAGTCACCAGGCTCAGTGGGCCAGTACAAAACATCACAAGATCCGTCTCCCTTATCATCACACTCTATCTTAGCCTGTGATGGGCCTTCGATGGAGAAACCTGCACGTGGAAAGAGTTACACCCATTACCCAGGCATCTTATCACACTATAAACCAAAGGTTGACAGCTCTCCCCCTCGAGGCCCACTTTTCTCAAGAACTTAGCTCCAACCTTGATCAAACTCACCTGCCTGTATTTGCTAGTAAGCCTGAAGGCCTTGATTAGCTTGTTTAGGTGTGTTTGATTAGAGTTAGAGCTAAACTTTGCAGGAAAGTAGACCTTGAGGGCCAAAGTTGAGAATATCAGATGACTGGGGGACAGTGGCTCAATAATGTTAAAGAAGATGCTTACCCAGAGTTCCAACCTCAGTGCCAATGGCCTCGACCACAAAATCAGCTGATTTGCCAACCATTCCCGTCTCCAAGCCTGGACCCCAAGCCCTCACCTTCTGAGGGCCTGCGTCTTCACTTATGACCACCTCAAATGGGCTACACACATATACACATAATAGTTGATTATCATAAGCATTGATAATCCTTCTGAAGGAACATTTTCATATCCAGTACAATCCTAGTCAGCACATTTGAATATTTGTGACCCTGGACCTGGACCTCTTTTATGCCAAATATGTTAGGATATTAAGTAAAGATCATGATCCATAAAAAATATTTGGCAAATTTCCTACTGTAAATATATCAAAGCTTAATTTTTGATTAGTTATATGCATTGCTAAGAACTTAAATTGGACAACTTTAAAGGTGATTTCTCTTAGAATTTAGCACCCTCAAAGTATAGATTTTCAAATAGTATCTCAGCCAAATATTATCCTGTCATAACAAACCATTTATCAATGGAAAGCTTTTTATTTGGCTTTTAGATTGTGTATAAAGCTCAATTTAAAAGAATTTACCCTTATGACTGGTTTTGTCTGGAAATGGGTCTAGATTACTCTAAACCGGTAGAGTAAGCGCCCTTACCTGCGGGGAATGGCGTGTCCACCCCAAGTAATGGTGATAATGTATTTTCCAGTGAAAATGGGGTAGTAATCACATTCATACACACCATCTCCCAGCTCTTGCACCTTCACAGGCTCATCTCCACCTCCTACAAACACAAAATTTAATTCAGATGACTAACCTTACGATGCAAAGTTGATTAAAACAGGTAAAAAACAAATAAATTGTTGTTGCAGTCAAAACAGTTGCATGCATACTTGGCCCTTTGACTTGAACACGTAGTTCTCCACTGCCTGCTCCCTTCGTGTACACCTTAAAGTCGGCCACCTCCTTCACACGCACACCCTTTGGCTGCAGGCCACGGCCAATAGCCCGACAGGCATTCGGGTTACTCGCTAAAAAGAGGAAAGAATGGTTATTCTGGATAATAAAGGTGATAAGTACCAAGGCGAAAAAAGATCAATGAAACGTACATACAGAAATAAAGATGAAGTTGTCAGTGTTAGTTATGCATATAGGCCGAGCCAAAGGTACGAGCAATGAAGAACAAGAAAAACAAAACAAAAAAGCTTATGATAAAGGAATTTTGCAATCTCATAAAGACCCCAATAGAAATGTAGCGAGACCTCTATAATGAAAACTACAGGCATACTGATCAGCTTTTTCAAGAGCTTATAAAAAAGGCTTAAGATAAACACAATATTCGTAGTTTGATACAAGAACCAGCTATGAAGGATATAACCAAACTTTTTTTTTTTTAAATATGTGGTTTATTGTTACGGTTTGGCATTTAACACTAATTAGCTCTGTTAGAGCAATAAACTGGCTCAGTCCTGAGTACTTTCTCAGAAATGATCAAACAATTTCGTCTTCCACTATCTGTTTTTTCCAGTGCTGGACATAGAAGTCTACAAAATCATATTAGGTAAAAAAAAAGTGGAAAAGTAGTGTTAATTGAATAATTAATGAGTAACTTAATTGTATATTTCTGTTAGGAAAATCATGTTATAACAGATCATTAAAGCATTCCCATTCTCTGTGTTAGTATTTATAGAGCGGCACGGCCAAATCAAGCGACTGTTGAGATGATGACGACCATCATGAGGACAGTGGTTGGATGAGGATGATGACCTCTGAGATGAAGATGACTGTATTACACACCCAGACGGTCACTCAGACATTGGCTCTCTGACGCCAAATAAGGCTGTGGCATCTTCATTTTTAAGGTTTTACAAATTTTAGCGTAGATCCAATGTCAGTCTTGGTTAAGGTGAATAGTTTAAACAGGGGCTGTTATATAAAAAAATTAAATCAATAAAAATGAATAGAAAAAAATGTAATAAAAATTAATAAATAAGATGTAAATAAAAATGAACAGAATAGAATAGAATATAATAGAACTGAATAATAAAATAAAATAAATTAAATTATCTTGATTAACATATTCAGCCCTAATTTAAACTGTTACTATTGTTAATTTATTTAATAATTTTTTAATAATTAATTAATCAAAGCATTGGGTTAAATTAGTTAAATTCTTTATTATTATTACAGAATTTTAAATATTAGCAGAATCCAATCAAAAGTGGTCCTGGTAAGCTCAGCGTCTGTTAAGTGATCGTCCAGTCCCACCACTGAATGGTGGCTCTGTTTCTGTATCGGTTAAAACAAGCCCAGCAGCAGCATTCGCAACACTTGTCTAACCTTCTTCTTATTTTCATTCACACTCTCACACACAGACACTTTCATCCCATCACTTCCTGTGTCTATCTAAGCTTCCTGTTGATTTTAGCTGCCCCAGAGGGCAAAGCGCCAGCGCATGCCAACGAGCCAGAGGTGGCGTGCCCGAGAGAAGGACACATCCAGGGAGAGGGGAGGAGAGGAGACAGGAGGGAGGGGACCAAGCTCGAGCAGGCATCTGCCACACCCCCCGGGTGGCCCGTACTAACTTGGTCGCCTGGGTTTGGGTGGTGTTGGGGGAGGCATTTTCTTGGCCTTTTCTGAGGGCGGCGTGCGTATAGACTGAGGGATTATGTGAACCGGGGAGCCGATCTGCCGGCCGCTCGGAGGAGCTAGAATGACACACACAGGCGAAAGAGGAGAGAGGAAACACAATAAAGCGTTTCGTCATCATCGGGAGGGTGGTGGACCCCTGGAGCAGTGAGCAAATCGAGCTCAAAAGCAAATAACCCGGTCTCATTCAGTGCCACAGAAAGCAGGTCTCTCTGGGACTGGTCCAGTATCAGCATGCTGTCAATCAATCAACTTTAAACTCATTACAAGGGGGAAATAAGCTCTTTAGGTGCAAAATGCCACGAGTGAAAAGACCAGTATACTGAAACTTGTGGTCGAGCCAATCAGATTTATGTTTAGCCCAAGCTAGTCTTTTCAGCAGGGGCATGAGACATTTTAGAAAGAACGTGGCATGCTTTTAATGCAACAAAAAACAACAAGTCGAAGGTTTGGGCAAAAAAAAAAGCACTTGTTGTTTTCTTGGTGCATTAACAGCTTTGTTGTTAAACAATAAGACTCTGCAGGATTGCTAACTTATTTTTTGAAAGAATTAAAATCGCAAAGTGAAGACATGGGTCTCACCCTCTGAGATGTGGACAGTGAAAGGGCTTCTGGGTATCTGCTGGCCAGCGAATGTCACATATATAGTGTGAGGGCCCTCCAAAATGGGGCTGTACGTGCAGCGGAAAACACTGTCACCCTTGTTTTCCAGAATGATCTCTACTGTGTCTCTGCGGCCCTGAGAGTCCACAATGATCACACCGACATCACCTGCTCCTGCACCTGAGGAGTCGCAAATACACAAGATAAGAAATTGCATTTAACTAGGTCCTAGTTTCACAGCAAGCAGCATTATTTCTCGGGCATTACCTGCTGTGTAGATGTCAAAATAGGTGGGTTTATTGGCCACATTGCCCACCGGCTCCAAACCTGGCCCACGGGCTTGCACCTTGTTCGGGTCTCCCAGAGCTTTAGACACATTTACCAGGAAAGGGCTTCTGTCAATGTCCTGTCCAGCAAACAACACTTTCACCTAAAGGAAGAAAGAAATACCCCTCAGACACAACTTTTCTCTCACAGAGTGAATTCATCTGGCACAGCTCAACAACAACAGAAGGTACAGTGCATTGCTTATTATCATACCTTGTGCAGACCCTCCACTTTCGGAACATAGACCACAGAGTAGCTCCTGTTCCTGTCATTATTGGGAATTACTCTGGCCTGTGAAAAAAGACATATTAGTACGACATTCACCAGGTAGTTGATACAACAGTTTTTTTCATTCTTGTGTATCCCTGCAGGCTCAAAAACTATTTCCTCATTAAATTGAAAAGAAGTTTTTATAATTAAATTTTTTTACATTTTGAAAAAGTATGATCTTAAAATAAATGAAGATATAACCAACACATTTAAATTTATCTTAATTTTAACAAATGTTAATTTAATATAATTTGTAAATATTTACGCAGGTATAGACTTAAACTGTATTTTATTTATTTATTTTTATTTAATGTGCTGAAAACAAATCATTATAATAAAATCATTAATTATTATTATTACTTTTTGTATTATTTTTAAGAAACATAACCAAACTTGAATTATTATTAATAATATTTTTAATATTTTATTATTTTATTTTATGTTTTGGCAATACCACCAGGAACCTGCATGGTTAACAAATAGTCCTGGCTAAGAGATGCTGGATTGTTTTGAGTTGAAAAGAAGATTGAATTAGAAGATGACCTCTTCGGTGTGGCCCTCTGGATCCTCGATGTACACCAACACCTCTCCAAGCCCGGCCTCCACGGTCTCCACCACGAACTCAGCTGGCCTCAGCACAACATTACCTCTGGGCTCAATACCTACAGAGAGATGCAAATATTAAGTTGAGGAAGAGTAGGCTAAATGATCTCATCTCCTAATCACTGTTTGTGTTAACATCATTTGTCAGTCTCACCTGGACCATAGGCCTTGGCTCTCTTGGGGTGCAGGGTTTTAGATCGCAGTGGGGCACCAGGTTTAAGTTTGGCTTTGGGGAACTGAGACAGGTAGGTCATCACTGAGTGCTCGTCCACGTTAGGATCCACAATCTCCTCTGGAGCAATCACCTGATGGTACAAAGTTAGAGGTCAGACGTTACTTGTTACATACTGCAGTGCTTGATTTCTGAATTCAAGCCATATTTCTCAATCCAGCTCCTGGGGCAACCAATGTAATATTTTGGAAGTCTTCCTCATAAAAACACCTGATACAACTTAGTAGAGGTAACACTGGCCTGCAACGGCTACATGAAATAGCAAAAGACTTAAAATGTGCATTGCTAGCCCTCAAGAACAGAACTGGGAAGAAGAAGGCAAGAAGCACATCTCACTGACTACATTGACATTTTCTTTGAGTACCGTCACTGCCAGAATCGATCGTCAGATATAAACACAGCTCTATTTTGTCATGGTCTCAGGGACAAAACTGAAGAAGTACACACAGTGTTTTTAAAGCTGTGGAAAATATTTTCTGTCTCTCCTCAGTCCTGTCTTTCATGTCCTACTGGTTAAGTGTTCTGCTATATTTAACACTAGGCTGGAAGGTTAAGAGCTAACTGCAAATAGCTCTAAATGGTATTTACCACAGCAGAAACACAGAAGTGGAGATTGAACAAGAGATCAGCAGGGACAGGAAAAGAAATATGCACCTTGTTATTAAAACCCATAATTTAACTCCTGCTGCAGTGATAGCCTACCTACACCATATCACTCGACGACCTATTGTTTTCTCTTAATAGATGTGGACTCTCTATTTGTCTCAATGACACAAACACACATTTATGTTCTAGTGGGGTTTTTTTTCTGCATGGCAGGTCCATACTGTCAAGTGATTAAAACTGATTAGCTTGTTCCATTTTCTACTCCATTTGCTGCAGTAAATATAAGCACAACATTCAAATGTTTAGGGTCTGTTTACATTTATTTGATCAAAAATGCATTAAATAATAATATACATTCCATGCTAATATACAGTATGTATCATAAACTCTAATATATTTGGTGCTCAAAAAACATTTTTACTATTATCTATGCTGAAAACCGTTGTGCTGTTTAATATTTTGGTGTAACTTAGATATATTTATGATTCTTGGGTGAATAAAAAAATAGCATTTATGTTTGCTAATAACATTATTAAAGTCTTTACTGTTGCTTTTGATCAATTTATAGCATCTTTGCTGAATTAAATGATTAATTTCTTACATGTGTATTACGGTGTTACTTACACCTCATGTCTGACTTACAAACACAAATATTTGAATTATTGAAATACATTTCTTACATTTAAGGCATTTTGATGGCAAGCATACAGTTGAAAATGAAACAGAAATGAGTGATACTATAACAAGTCAATATTAATAAAAAAGTGAGCTTTTGAGGGTACATCTGAAAATTAACATGATTTAAATTAGATTTCAAACCACCTAGAAATGTGGCACTAACCTTTTTTGCTGTTCAGACTACAAAAAAAATGCCAAAAAAAATCTAATTTGTAAGGTCTGTGTGAACAACGCCCCAGATTCCTTCACACTCTCTGACTCACACACACTCACACAAAGATCATTCAGAATAATGAGGTCATAATGTCAGTTCAGTAGCTAAAAGCAACACCGGCCTAAAAAACTGCTGAAGAAGAAAACAGACTCAAATCAGGCTGTGAGTCCTAATAAATATAAGTGACTGCTTCTTACCTGAGGCACGCCGAGCCAGTCATCGGCTTGTTGCATGGCTTCTCTTGCATTCTCCACTGGCTGACTCGGGTCCCATGTCTCCCAGTCCGGACACAGGCCTTAAATGAATGGGTTTAATGCAAACAGTTAGTAAGAAATATTTTCTGAATCAGAATGGCTACTGCATAGATCTAAAATGCACTCTTTGAAATGACATTGCTTTAAACACGTAGATGAACACAAAAAAGCTTTATCTTGGGCTGCAGACCCACTGTTCCACAGCAAGGACCTATTAATCCATGTTCTTTGGTTCAACTTGACCTTAAATGCTCTCAAATGAGCAGTTTCCCGTCACTTCACCCTTTTTTCCAACCTTTAATAAACGTGGTCAGGCTCGTAGCACTGAGTGCTTCCCTGAAGCAAACACACACCAGTGCCGTCTGGAGTAAAACTGTTATTATATGCTGGATTACACTCAAAGAACAAGAGGTGTTTAGTTCAAATGGAACCAGAGAGCCTTGAAACCACAAGCCTCCTCAACGACTGCCAAAACGTTAATATCAGATCTAGGATTGTTTTCCAAGATTCTCCAGCACAGCGGCCCCATACCTGGGTTGGACAGTGAGTATCTATAACATATATTTATTTATTGTACTGATAAAGCTTTCATTTTAAGTTTTTAATGCATTTAAACTTGCCAAGAGTGGTATTTACAGTTCCCAGCAGATGCAGGATGGTGGTAGAAGAGCAACATAACCTCCATTAATAGCGGAAAACAAATTAATTGGAGGAAACGACAGGGGAGGTAAACAAAGTGTGAATGTAGCACAGTCTGTATGCAGTTGTTTTTTGAGGAAAATCTTCTTAGACTTCTCAAGTACAGTTCACTTTTCATGAATAAATCATAAAACATAAATCAAATGAGAAAAATGTATCATACAAATGATTCTTTCTGTGCATGTCAATGGAAGATTTTTTTTTTTTATTCTAAAAACGCAAACAAATAAAATACAATATAATGGTTTTTAATACTCTGTAGGCACTGAAATACTGGAATAAATACTTCATCTAACTTTTCTGGCTTCACTCCTGCTAAGAGATGCTTTTCCACACATGCACATGGGGAAAAATATAACGAAGTGCATGTTGGCAGGAAATGCATAAAGCAGCATGTGTTTTCACTTAAGTGTGTTTGCTGTCTTAGCTTCTGACACTTTCCATTCAGTTACAGCAGAGACCAGGGGCTCATTAGTGGCTAGCAGAGCCAACAAACTGAAACACATACCTGAAACATGCAAAGATATTACATCTTTCACCTCTCACAATGCTTCTCAGGGTCACAATGTCGACCCAGCATTTTTAATTTGAAGACAATGGTTGTATTTTGACGTCAGTGCCCTTTAGTTTCTCAGCATCTGCTATCTGATATTGCTTTATCCAATTGTTTTTCATGCATCACCACCTACATTAACCAACCCAACTAATTTCTAGTTAGCAGCACTTTCAGTCAGTTCCATCAGTTCTACTGATGCATCATTTTTAAATATCACAATATTACAAGTTGTACACCAGTCAAATCCCAGTTCTGCACTTGAAATGATACTAAATGTTAAAGCGGTGCATCTAGTTGTGTTTGGGAGTGAGATGAACCCTAAAATGAGAGAGTACAGCTGCCTTCCACCCACTGCCACATCTACACCTGTTTTCTTTACTAAAAGGACAATGAAACTGCTGTTTGTATTTGTTAAACGTGCTGAACTCTTAAACACACCTCAAAATGTCCTGTCAGGAGATGAGAACATCTCAGCACTTATTTTAACAAAAGACAAATCGAGGCATTTAGTACTAATTCTGTTTTCTAACTGCAAACTATTTATCTTATTGTGAACCATTTATAGAAGTATGTGTTTCATCACATCACAACAACGGAGCAAATACATATCGCTTCCAAGTAGGACATATTCCTGGATCAACTCCATCTTGTTCCTTACTGCTAGCCATTAAGCATCCTTTAAATAATATTGCTCAAGCTTAGCATTTACTCTAAACTTCAGATGATTTGATTAGAATGTTGTAACAAGGTTGTTGACCCAATAGCATGTTCAAGTGTAACTTCTCCTACTCATTTCCCAACGGATATATGGCCTGAGTCCTGAGAGCATTCCCAATGACAAAGAGTGGCAGCTTTGATTACGGAGTTGACATGAGGATGGACATGAACGCTTTCGAATATGAACTAAACCCCCTCTGAACCGCACGGGTTCTGGATTTTCCACTAGTGTAAGTCCAAATCAATCCAGAAGTATGCAATTCATGAATCATGTTTTGGATAGCAGTGATCTCTTGCTTTGAGGTCAGCAATTGTTCTCTTGTTGGCTCTTTCCACAGTGAGATCATATGCTGTAATTATCAAAACAGCTTCCCATTTCCTAAGGCAAAGCAGATTCTGCATGACTCTTGACATTTCCCTGATGAGTATTACTGGTCCCTTAATCTACTTAATGAAGATAGCTTTCCATGCAAGACCACATGTGATTAATGTACCATGACATTTTTGTCGCCAAGTGGTCATAAACCACAGATTTCTGCTCACCAGGTGCGCAATTATCCACCAGGGCACCGAGGGCTTTGCCATCTCTCCAGTCCCTGTGGAAGTTGTTGATGGGCAGCTGGGGGACCTTGTTCTGGATCCAGCCCAGAAGGCGCTGTTTGGGCGTCAGCTTCCTGGCATCTTCATCGTCCTCATCCTCCCACATAGGCATGGAAATGGAGTAGTGCAGAATAAGGGTCCATATCAGCCCCAGGATCAACTTTAGGTTGCCGTCCACTATAGCTTTACTGTCTGCAGTGAGAAAGAGAAAGATGTAAATGCATTATTCAACACACGAGTGCTTGATACACCTTTTGTGGAGATACTGGGAATCATAAAAATGCAACAAGCAGAAAACCATATTGTTTTTTGAGACTAGTTTCAATGCTTGGCGTAGGAAACCATTAAACATTCTGAGGTTGGTTTTTATTACTCCTTTGGTGCTAATGGGAACATATATTAGTTTAGGGTGAAGATCAGAAGCTCAGGGTGAACTGAAAAGAGATCGCTCATGTCAACACGCACTAGAAAATAATTTCAGGCCAAATTTGAGCTTAGGATACAACACTAACATCCGTACTCTACCTTGTCTGAAATAATGACAACACCTGTGTTTATTTTTCAGATGACCTCTCTAGCATTGCGTGTTGTTTTTGAGCCACGGTCGTGCTATTTTTTGTTTATTCAGAGAGATTCACAGTTTGTTCTGCTCGCCTGCTGTGTTGATAGCTTTCACAGGTTTAGATGTACTCAAATAAACAGCAAGGACAAACTCTTTCAACACGGATCTTATGGCTTACTAATGCACTCAAAGTATACTCTCACATAGGGTACATATCTGTGTCCCATTACTATCCAACTAAAAAGAAGTAAAGACACAAGAGATTACTTACAATAGTTATGCATCTAATAAAAAACTAAAATAGCATGTAAAAAACATAAAAAATAACTAAATAAATGATAATAATATAAACTGATCATTTAATTATGTTAATCAAATGTATTATTAAATACAAATAACAGCTAGTGATGAAAAAACACTGACCGAGGTACTAAACTGTGCTTAGAAATATCATACTTGGTCCAAATTTGATGGTGCAAACCTAATATAAATACCAAAAAATAAGTGCCAATCCCTATTTTATACCCAGTTATTTATAGAAAGTGTCCCAAGCACATTTTACTCATTACCTTTACTCAAAGTGTTCCTTGCAGTGCAAGACTCTGGACTACAATGTGGAATATGAATTAAGAGGGACACTACTGAGCCACTGAGTGAATGCCAAGGCTGATGTCATTTAACCCTGGATCTGTGGAATGAGGTCAGTTTAAATAAAACACACACACACAGATGAAACTTAATCGGGACGCTGGCCGAATCTGACTACACTTTGCTTCAACCCCCAGCAGAGCTGTCTGCACTAAACGCTGCAATGTGCGCAGCGGTCTGGCGGTAATCCAATATCTCCAATCAAATAATACTGCCAGTTTCTGTTTTTCTCTCTCATTCTTTCCTCGCTGTAATCAAACAAGTTCCAGATCAAATTCTTTAGTGATATATTTCTTTGATATATTGCTTTTGAGATTTTCTCATACGTTTGGCGAGGGCCGCATGTTACGCTCACTATGGCCTCCTCTCAAGAACAGGGTTTAATGTTTTTGGGTTCCTAGGCTCTCTAGATGCTTGGAGAGGAATGCATCCAGACATTCATGTGCACTCTGCATCAAGGCCAAGCCCAACAGAAACAGACAAGGAGAAAGTATTTGGCAACGTTCTTGATATGTGCCATTAAGAAAGTATAGAAAGAGAGAATGAGAGTACAATAAAGAGAGTCAAAGAAAAAGGAAAAGTAAAGTATTACTATCGCTCTTCCTTATTAATACATAATATTTTGCATACATATATATTCTGAAGACAGTACTAAATGAATAAATTATGATATTTAAAAAAAATAAGAAAAATGTACACATCTCCATCCCGTTCAAAAGTTTTCAACCCCCGCCTGTTAATGCACTGTGTTTCCTTCTTGCACATCAAAGAATGTTTGAATCTTTTGCAATTGTGTTTGAGTCCCTCGGTTGTCATCACTGTGAAAAAATCTCAGAATCATACAGTCTCCATTAGAAAGGGTATAAATATGCAAAAGATGATAGAAAACCAAACAACTTGTGGGATATTTCTAAGAATTACATCCCACCAAAATAAATAAATCATGTACACAATATTAAATATATAAACTTTAAGTATATATAAACTTTTGAATGGTTATTTTTGTAAAATCAGCTATTATTTTTACTATATGTAAATATCTCATTCAGGACTGTACTCAATAAAAAATAAATTGCATGCAATTTGTATGTGCATCTTGACTTATTTTCCATTTATGTGCAGGGATGAGTGATTGTAGGCAGATATCAGACAGCAAACATACAAAGACACATTTCAGCTGTTCAACACTCACCACTATCAAATATCAATAAACAGGTGTGTGTCGGCTGCTATTGTTTGCCTCAAGGGGTCTAGATCCTCATCTGACAATATACAATATACTAAATGAAAAGTCAAATATGATAGGGTAGGGGCACGCATACACTGAGCAAGCACAAACAGCTATATGGTCTACTTTTCCTAAAACAAGACAAAGAATCTTTCAGATTTGCACCTAATGGAGTGTAGTGGTTTTTATTCTCAATACATTGAATGTGTTTGGTTCTTTCAAGCCACCCAAGAAAACCCAGCAATGTGCACCCCAGCAAAACCCAAACTCCTGAAGACAAAGCACATTGCCCCGACACACGGCACCATCAAAACAGCTGGATTCAAACACACTTAATGAAAGGCATCAGAACTAAGTATTTCCTTCCGACAGCATAAAGCGCTGTGGCTGCAAATGAAGCCTTTTTGAGGAATGGCTGATGACATGGGCCAGGAATTCCAAATTCCAGCCTGCTAGGGTACAGCATCACCACATAATGGCCAGGAAAACAAATATGGGATCCGAGCCTGGGAAAAGACCATTTAGGACAATAAGAAAGGAAAGGATAACTTATGGAGAGTGGGGGTAATACAGAGAACAAGCAGAAATGTTTTCTCATTTGTCTCACCCCATAGAGAGGTGACAGATTGTTGGCACATTCCATGTCTCTTAACATTTTGTGAAGCAATACTGTATATGGTTACGAAAGGAAAATGTCCCCAAAATGTATAAATACACTATATTACCAAAAGTTTTCGCTCACCCATTCAAATGATCAGAATCAGGTGTGCTAATCACTTGGCCTG
>JAUCMS010000079.1:4358236-4388886 GCA_032357445.1 Enteromius radiatus
TAAGCTACATACCTTCTATGTACATATCAGACAACAATTTAAAATATTCTCTCAATGCATTCTATGGCACCTTTAATGTTTTGTTGCGCGTTTCTGAAATGAAAAATATCGGCCGATATATCAGAATATCGAATTTTAAAACCAACAAATATTTGTATCAGTATCGACCTTCAAAATCCATTATCGGTCGGGCTCTAATGTATATTGCACATTGTGACAAATGTTATCTGGGTAGTAGTGTAATGGTTATATTCGGTAGTGCTATGGGTAGTATAATATTTCCAACCATAGCAAATGTTTTCTATGTTTAATACTGCACAAAGATATGAATATGCAATTAGCCTCTTCAAATCATCTGTGGTCTGTGTTGAAATCATAAAACAGCTTGATATAGCAAGAATGTTTATTCATTAGTGTTGGACACAGCTGTTATTCAATATGCTTCATGTAAGAGGATATTTCTGCTACTTGTTGACAGAGTTTAATCATTTATATCTGTCATATTTAAAGTCTAAAGTCAATTTCATTTCTTTTATCATTGACTGCAGTTATTAGTGTTGTGATGCGCTCACATCTCACCTTGAAGTCTCTGGATCTGTCTCGTAAAGCTCTCGGCCTGGTGGGCGCTTGCCAGCCGCTCTTCTTCCAAAAGACCTACAAAGCAAAACAATGACATTAAACGGCAGCTGGAGGGACATTAGAAATGAGTAATTACTAACTTATCGCTGGCATCCGACAATATTAACAAGGCAGGAATGTTTGTGAGGGCATGACTTGAGGGACAGGTGGTTTGCTGGTCAGTGACAGCTGAGCAAGCTCAGAGGGAACTCCTCGGCGATGATGTCACACCCTAAAAACAGACCCCATTAGCATACGCACCCTGAAGCTCGTTGTAGCTCTCCTCGTGTCGTTGTGACACCTCTCTGGTCTCCTCCAGCTCCAGGAGCAGCTGCACCACCTGAGACCTCAGCACCTCCAGCTCATCTTCATCATCCACTTCCCTTTGCCCCTCCTTCTCCTCCTCTGCCGTCTCCTCCTTCACCTCCTTCTTCTCCCGCTCATCCTCCTGCCCCTTCTCTCCGTTTCCAGCCTCCACCTCCTCCTGGTCTCTCTCCTCGTTGTCCTCCAGTGAGCCTCGCTCTTTGGCTGTCATTTCGCTGCCTATTCCTGGCCGCTCCACTTTCAAGTCACAAACATCATCTGAGACAGAAAAACAAAGATAAATTAATCAGTCTATTAAATGTCATACTTGATTATTTTTTTCATCTATAAACACAAACACACACACACACACACATATATATATATATATATATATGTGTGTGTGTGTGTGTGTGTGATTTTGCCAGAAATACAGTGAATTGAGCTTAACTTGTACTGAACCAACAACACTCTTTGATTTGAATCTTCTCTGCTCTAATAAACATTAGCTCATGGTACAAAATGGCATTTAAAAGTTCTCTCGCTGTCATTCCCAAATTCTTTGGAAAGGAGATGTGCAGCTATGCATGTCCCCCACCCCCAAACTCCACCTGTCGTCTCTAGTGAGAACCTACTAAATCCATCCAGTCCAACACCTTCATCTGAGGAACCTCTTCATCACCTGCTGGCCCAAGGCTCTCATCTCTCTCTGCCACCAACAGACGTTCAAACCCCCTCAAGCAATCAAAACACCCACCCAGAGCCACCAGTGTCCCAGTGCTAGAGGAATGTGTGCTATTTTAAGGATTTAGGTCATGAATTACCCCTCTGCTTTCACCTGTTGTCTGTTCACAAACACACACTCCAGACAAGCAATCACGACCAGCAGCAGCAGTAGTTGCCCTTTCAAACTGCAAGAGACACATAGAGTCCTCTAGTGGCAAGAGTGGGTATAGACATATATATGTATGAATGTATGTATATGTGACCCTGGACCAAGTTGCTGGGGTATATTTACAGCAATAGCTTATACTTACATTGTACAAGTCAAAATTAAAAATGAGCAAAGATCAGGTTCCATGAAGATATAAAAGAGGCAAATAAACTGAATGAAAGAACATGTTTAATAAGCAGCTGATCTCCTCCTGCTGTCGCTCTAATCATCCACTAAAGTAGGGAGCCAGCTGGTTAAAAATAGCCCATTTCAACACCCTCTTTCTCTTCTGTCCCTTTCTTCTTTTCTTTTCCTCACACCCTTATTTCCAGCCTTGCACTATTCACATCACCTCTTTTTCATTCTTGTTTTCCAAATGATTCACCTGTTCTTTCCCGGATCCATTCCTCTATAAATTTTCTTAACACCCTCTCCCTCCTCATCATCCCTCCAGTCTGATGCGTAACTCTAACACTAACAGGTGCCGCTCGCTGTGGTTTCTCTCACTTGCCCTCTAACCTCTGAACACAAAGAACCAGGCCATTCGGTTGATTAGTCAATTACACACTTAATCTCATCTACAATCTCATTCTCTTTTTAAAGGGATAGTTCATCCAAAAATGAAAATTACCCCAAGATTTAATCACCCTCAAGCTATCCTAGATGTATATGACTTTCAGACGAACACATTTTATAATGGCAGTAAATGGATATTGTTTTTTTTCTAACTGCATCCTTCCATCATAAAAAAACGTGTTCAACATGGCTCAGGGGGGTTAATACAGGCCTTGTGAAGTGAATCGATAGGTATGTAAAATATTCATATTTAACTGTTAATTTATCTAATTGTCGTATACAAATATGGAGCCCAGTGGAACACTTTTAACGATGGATGGATGCACTTTATTGATGTAAAATAACAAAAATCAACACCCATTCACTGCCATTACAAAGCTTGGAAGAGCCAAGACATATTTTTAT
Source organism: Enteromius radiatus (assembly GCA_032357445.1). NCBI lineage: Eukaryota > Metazoa > Chordata > Actinopteri > Cypriniformes > Cyprinidae > Enteromius > Enteromius radiatus. The sequence goes on from JAUCMS010000079.1 coordinate 4,361,073, forward strand.
ACTTTAACTCACCCAAAAGAAGATAATTCAAAATATAAATGATTACTACTACTATTTTATAAGTTTTATTATTAAGAAATTACTATATATGTACATGAATCGATACATAATTACAGAGGCATTTTAAAGTATTATCTGAATCAGTGATATATGTCTATAATATCACAAGGCAAATCTAAATTGGATAATGCTTGTGAGTGACGTGAGGTCCATAAACAAGACACAGAGACAGTCGGCCATGCCAGACCTGACTAGACGATTCACCTCTCTGATCCTCTTAGATCAGATGCCTGCGTGGGATTAACAGAATTTGTCGTTGCGGAAAATGAATTGTCTTGCCAGCAACTCCTCCCCCTCCATTCCTACATCGTTCATTCTCCCATTCACTCCCTTTTTCTCTTTCCCCCTTGTTTGTTTTTTTTCTGTCACTTCCCTCTCTCTTCCTGAATGATATATGTAATGGGCCCTGTGCTGTATTATTGATCATGCTTTGCAGATTAAAGTCTTTCAAACATCTATTAAATAGTAATGAAGCAGTGGGGAAACACACACATACAGGCAGCAGCACAAGCAGGGTCTTGAGGTTTAAAGGATTATAGGCAGCTTTGATAGCACCCAATCAGCTTTATCCAGTGTATCTGAGCTATGAATTATTCTGTTGGGACAGAGAATTATTTTTACATGCAGACAGACATCTGGATCAATCACTGGATGCGCAAGGCACATCGCAATCACGCAGCATCCCTCAGGACAAATAAGGCAAAGCAGTTACACAACAGCATCCTCTGCGGTTTTCTGAATTAGATGCAAATGAATTTTCACATGTGAACTGATTTTTTTTTCTCTTGTAATAACATCATGCACCATATATGCAGTGGCTGACATAACAGGGGCCTCACTTCCTGTTGAACTCAGATTCTTGTGATTTTCTCATGTATGACGATTCCTCATAAAAACAGCCCACGAATAGGCATCTTTGTTCAACAGACATAGTTTAGGAGAATGAGAGAGTCTGTTCCGCAACTTTGCCTGATTACAATTCCACGATGGAATCTGCAGCTGCATAAAAATGAATGAGAAATATACTACGTGGACTATAAACCCAACTCTGAAATCAGAACACTCATTTACAAAATTAATTTGCAAAAATGAGCACTTTGGAGATAATAATCAAATGAAACAATTTCAGAACATGTCCAGAGGCTCATATTTAATCCTAATATCACGAGTGGCTTTGAATGTTGATGTGCAAAGAGTCCCATCACAAACACAGACAAATATAGATCTCGTCTGGTTCTCAGAGTTCCCATGAGCTCAGAAAATTAATATCATTCTGGTCACAAGTGTGGCTTTGGGATCGGTCAGCGGTGCTGGCGGAAATGTAATTTCTCAACAAAACAAAAACAACATCAATCAAACACTGATATATTCAGATGTGTCGCACCCTTTCTCGTTATGTTATCGCCTATGCCTTGAGCTGTCAATCATAATGTCAGTACTGTCAGCAGTCAATAAGAGTGACATGATCTCAACGAGGGAGAAACTGAACATAAATACTCTTCACATTAGCAGTTATTATTTAAATGCAATTTTTAATGTAAACATCATGAAAAGTAGTAAATAAAACATTATAGTATCATATGCATGTTATTATGAGAATTTTATTTCAAATGCAACACTTCTTGGTCTGAATGACCTCAAGTATACGCTAACTTTACGTGCATGTGCACTTTCTGTCCATGATCAGCCTGTGTCTGGCTAAAATCCAGACTGTGACACCAGTTTCCTGTTTATAGCGCACTCCCAATGGTAGCAGAGTGTAACATTACACTGACCTTAACCTTAACCTTAACACACACATACATCCTTCAACAAGCCTTTCAGCCTCGAAGTCGCAAGCTATTGATCAAATCCAAAAATAATATTTAAACACTTAATTTGATGCGGCCTGTCGCCACCATATGAGCTGCACTGAAAATAAGTATAAACATCATTCATAAACTGAGCACAGTGCTGGGAAGAAGAAAGATGATGGACACAGTCACAATAGCCTCCTGGGAAATCAAGGAGAAAACACCTTCAGCACACATACATTCGCAAAACACAAAGACTATCCTACAAAACCAGACTCTTGCGCACACACACACACACACACACTTTAGGAATTTTCTACTTAAGTTGCATTCCTCCTCATCATTAAAGCATGACTGCAATGCAGCGAGCTGTTTTTTCACAGTAAACTCCTGCCAAAAACAAGCACTACAGCTGCAGTGTTGTGCAAAGGTTAAAGTGCTTTGAAATGCATCTTCAGCAATGGGTCACAAGTCACACTTGTCAGTGTTAAACAGCTGTTCATAAAGTCAAGCGGACTCCTTGAGCCTTAGCTGCAGGGTTCTGACTGAGGGAAGTGATGCGGTCGGTGCTTGGTGTTGTATAAGCCTGCAGTAAACCACAGGATAAGTATAGACTGCAAAGTCTTTGCAAAGAGGACCCAGACTGGGCTGGCTAAACGGTGCCTGTCAGTTAATAAACTGACAACTCTGGTGAAACTGTCACCTACCAGGACCTTCAAGCGACAGTTTAAAAGAAATCCTAATAATAGGCGCTGTGGCTCCAAATGCTTTTAAAAGCATGGTTTACATCAAAAATTTCTTTCATGATCTTCGTACATTTATGTTGTTCCAAACCTGTATGAGGTTACTTATTTTCTTTTGTGGGACACCCGCCATTTTGAATCTATGCAAATGTGAATTAAAAATCAAGTTTAAGCGTAGAGGGGGATAATATAGTAAAGTCACCCAAAGTACTATTTTGGTACCATTTTTGTCCACTTTGGAGCTCCACATGTCCATATGAGATTCTGTGAAAAACCCCCTCTTCTGTTGCACATTGAAAATGAAGTAATATGAGATTGAAAAGTCATGAAAGTTCTAAATAATTGACAAAGTTCCGTATTTCTGTAAAAAGTTCTTGTTAGAAGCAGCACTAACCGGAATAATCAACATAATCTTTCATATAGCCTTGTAGTGACAGGAAAATGAGTCATTTCAGAGACATAGAAAGTTACATATGCACCAATGAATTATGCACAATAAGGACATTTATTAAGCAAAAAACAGGGTCAGTTTTGGTTTAATATTGCGAGCGAGCACACATTGCAGAAAGCAGAGGACAGTGTTGAGTGACATGTTCTACATTGCAATCCTTCCAAAACATGCTTGTATAGCCTTATACGCAAACACAAAAAACACAATGTAAATCAGCATCTGCTCGTAAAAACAGACCTGTGTTTCAGGAATATTAATGAGGCGGTGAGGGAGGATTATTCATTATCAAAAACACTCCAATTACGTATCCATGCCTACTCTCTTCTCCTCTATTGTGCAACTGTTAATTAGTTCTCATTAAGTGATGACAACCTAGACATCACCACAGAAGCAGAAAGCATCACATTAGACTTTGATACAAGCATAAGTAAAGAAAAGTGTGCTCCATCTGTGACTATAATGTTCGATAATTATTAGCTTTATGCCCGTCCAAACTCAAGTATTCAATATAACCTTGTTTAAAGAGTGTCATGTTCCCAAAAAGTGTCTAGTGTTTCCAGCATGCAAAAATTAGGGGTTGTAACATGTTTTATTCATGGAAAAATTACACTAAATGTGTTAACTCTGTTCATTCAAATCATTCATGATTCACTCGTGATTTAGTGGTTTGAATCTAATTCACTCGGTCAGAAAATCATTCAGAAATGTAACAGAATCTACCTCAACTCCCTGAACCGCAAGCAGTGATTTTTTTGATTATTTATATACAATTCATTTATATTATTTCTTACATATTTATTCATATGTATTATACTCTAGCATTAGCTTTTATTTTTATGTTTCTAGTCTCATTTTATTTAGGGTTTAGGAATTTGTTTCTGTGCTTTTGTCATTCAGTGGGTTTTTTTTTAGCTTAAGTATTTTTAGTATTTCAAAACAATGTTTTTCATTCAGTATTTACATTTAATTTCAGCTTTATTTCCATTGCTGAAAATTATTTGAAATAGTTTTAGCTAACAATATCATGAGTCATTTGATATCATTCAAAATGGTTACTGTCGTGTATAGGTTTGTAACTCATTGTTTCTATGACAATGTGTATTAAAAATACATATTCACAACATAGTTTTACTGCAGTTAAATAGATTAAAAAAAGAACAAACCTATTCAGTGCTCTAAATAAAAATACCTCTGAACAACCATCTTTAACAGACTATTTTGTATTTTTTTTTTTGTTGTTTGTTCCTAGCCAGAGGCTCACTAGTCCTGAACAAAAGCACATAAAAGATTTAGAACAAACCACATATATCCTTTATCTCTGTTGGTCCTGTTAGCACGATATCTGAGCTTTTCGCCCGCTGTGTGGTAGAGCCTTCCTGTCCGAAACCCTTAAAGACACACATCATTGACCATTACACACACATGCAAACGTGTAAGACAAGCCTCGCGTACAAAGAAGTCACACTGACTGTGTCCTACCAAATCAGATTCCTTTCTTTACAAACACAAGAGAGAAACATCAAAATCAAATGCTTTTTCTTAAAGAACTAAGGACTTAACCAAAGTGTCATAACACCATGAAACTGGAATTAAAGATTTGAATAGGAGACTCTATAAACGTGGGAAATGAAAGGGCGAGAGATATGTTTAAGTGAGATATCACTGGGTCCCAGAAGCATTACACTGTGTGCGTGCGTATGTGTGTGTGTGTGTGTGAGCGTGTCACATTTCTGGCGCAGTGAGAAGAGGCATGAATTATTCACACGCACTCCATCCTGGCTTGGAAGGAGGAAAGGTAGAATGAGAAAAAGAGAAAGAGAAAGAGAGGAGAGGCAGAAGTGGCATGAAAAAGGTACCCATAGACGAGAAAACGAGACCGAAAAGACTGAAAAACTGGAGATTGTTGTTTTCTCACTCTCATAGACACAAAAGGAGGAGCTGCATGACGTTCAAGTTTGACTGAGTTCACACGCTCTCGCCTTGTTGCCATAGTTACAGCCCCCTGTCCAAGCCCCAATATTTCCTACTGGTATCTCTTTGCACTTAATATGCATAACCACTACATACACAACCTCGTCATCTGAGTTATATAATGTAAAAAAACAAACCAAGCTTTTAAAAAACATTATAAATGGTGTACATTAGGAACAACACTTTTACTTGGTAATGGTAATTGCAATGCATTAAAGGTGCTATATGTACCTTTTTTTGGCTGTACTAAAGCATAAAATGCCATATGTTTTGAAGTTATTTTGGAAAGGTGCTAAGTTCGTATACTTGTTTCTCTGAACAAAACACTACAACCTGTAGTGTCGGAATATCTGTTTTTGATTTGGTCTGTGTGATTCTGCCCACTTCCAGTTTAACCAATAGTAATTTGGTACCCCAGGTTGCCAGTTGGTGGAAAACACAGCTTACTGCAGCCATTTTAAGCCAGCAAGCAAACCAGATGAGAGATCGCAGATACTACCCAACCAAAAAAAATCAGCATTTATCTAAAATTCTAAGACCTTTTAAAATGCGGATAAATCGGTTTATCAGCTTACAGAGTAAGGCGCCGATCAGACAAAGTGCACATCTCTTCTGTGAAGTAGGGACAGGAGAAACGATTCTCTCCAATATTAAGAATTTAGACTTGCAGTACCCATTTCAACCCCTAGCCATCAATACTACATACTGCACATTTAGGCACATGAATGCAAGTGTGATGCTTGAGTTGTATCTTTGACATGGAACAGTCAGAAACCACTTAAACAGCCTAGCAGCCACACAGTAAAAACATAAACCACTCAGATCACCTTAACAACCACACAGCAATGTCCTGGCAGCACCCCACAAAACTCCAGCATAATGTCAGTGAGTGTGTCAAATTCTAGAGGGGTAATAATATTTTCCTCCCATCTATGCTATCTGGGTTACATAATCAGAAAAGTGATTTCAGAGGTGGAGAAACTTCTTGATGAAAGATTATATAGAACAGCCTTTTTTTCCTTTAGAACAATGATGAATTAGAGAAGTAAAATGGGTCATGATCGGATTTTAATGTTTCGAGAAAAAGCACACAAAACTCTCGCACACAAAGCAGAAAAACAGGAGGAAAGAAAAGTGAGCTGGTCTCTCAAACTCTCAAAGTTGGAGCTCTCAGTGGACTGCTTGAGCTCTCGCCTATGAGAACGTTTTTTTTCTGTTTGTGTGGGCCCTCACTTACCCGCGCGGTGCGTACATACTCTCACTCTCTCTCTCTCTCTCTCTCTCTCTCTCTCTGTAACTTTTCTTGCTAACCGAGCATGATCTCACTTGAACTGCCCTTGAGATTCCTGCCGTCAGCTTTTCTGGAACGTTCTAAAGAGCCACTCCTCACATCCGAGATGGGGTCAGTGAGCGACAGAGGGAGGAAACCCACAGGAAGGAGGAGAGGAAGATTTGGAGGAAGGAAAACTGCAGTATATGCCTTGTTTGTGTCATTTGGAGTTCAGACGTCAATGTATGTAAACCTCCAAAACATATAAACAAGAACGAAGCAATGTTCTGGGTTCAAAATAAAAGTATTTGTGGCATGCTGTCACATATCAAAGCAAATGACGTCAATAGATCCTTCAGTTGTAGAAACAAACAAAAAGTGTATAGCAAAAGTGCACTTTTTAAAATTTGTTGATACAAGGCATTTCTGAAATGCTTTTGAGTTGTCCAAAATTTTAAATTAATCTCATTTTAAATGACTGTTCTATGTAGATGACATGTAAACGGTCCATTTCTGGTATCTTTCCGCATTCTATGTGAAAGTAACACAAAGGAATAGTTCAGCAAAAAATTTTAATTTGCTGAAAATAGTCATGCAGGATGTAAGTGAGTTTGTTTTTTCACCCAAAAATGAAAATGTTGTCATTAATTACTCACCCTCATGTCATTCCAAACCCATAAGATCTCTGTTAATCTTCGAAACACAAATTAAGATATTTTTAATGATATCACAGAGCCATTTGTCCCTCCATAGACAGCAAGACAACTGAAATTATCCCAGATCCAGAAACATAGCAAAAACATCTGTAAAACAGTCCATGTGACATCAGTGGATCAACTTCACTTTTGCGATGCTATGAGAATACTTTACTCTTCATACATAATTTACAAAATTTACTTTTCTCCTGTGACTTACATCTTCCGCAATTTTAACGCACCGTATACACAAGCTTTAATGTATTTGATGTAACCAGCCATGTTTACATCCGGATGGAAGCACGCGCATCTGCGTAATCTGCGGCTGTTTGCGTCTAAAAGAAAGCGGACGAGTAATGGCAGAAGACGTAAGTCATAGAAGAATGGTTGAGTATATGATGTTATTTTTGTATTCTTTACGCAAAAAAAAAAAGGATTCTCTGGGATCATTTTCAGTTGTGTTGCTGTCAATGGAGGGACAGATGGCTCTCTGATATCATCAAAAATATCTTAATTTGTGTTCCGAAGATGAACGAAGGTCTTATAGGTTTGGAACGACACAAGGGTGAGTAATAGAATTTCATTTTCACTTTAATAAGCCTAAACTCAAACATTATGTTTGTGACTAGAATAATGCAGCTACACATACTGAGACAAGCTGTATAATGCAGGTTTTGTTATACTTTCACAATACGTGTATTGTATTTTGACATTTTCCTGTTGCAATGCACCATTGACTTCCATTGTAAGTGCAGATTTTAGCATCTGAGAGATGAGTCGGAAACTGACTTCTCAGGGTGAAAAAAAGGACTGCATTGAGATTCCTAAAATTCGATTTCCTGATGTTAATATTTATTGAAGGTTTCTAAGACAGCTCACACAAACAAGGACTCAAACAAGCATGAAATCCGAAAGGGCCTCTATATGTAAATGAACTTCGGTAACAAAAAGTTTTGGGGTCTGACTGGACTTGGACTTTGTAAACTTTGTAAATGCTATGACACCAAGAACGTGGGCGGTGAGAGAAAGAATGTGTGTTTTCATCATCTGGGGGTGGACAGGGAATGCAAGTGGCACTGGAATAATGTGGAACATGTGGGCGTCTGGTGGATGGAGAAGAGGTGGGCAGCAACATCACTGCTGGCTAAATCAGCAGGGCATTTAGAAGGAATTGTCATGGAATCACTGCAAATAAGGAGTGTGATATGGAAGTGCAGCGTTAAAATGATCCTCTCTTGCTCCCCAAACACCGTAGGAGCTTTGAAACCTCCTTCAACCTATCTCTCCATCTCAGGTCCACCTACAGAAGCATATGTCCCAATTTACTGTGGTAATACCACATACTGTAAGATCAAGTAAAACAATCCTTGTGCATCTTGTCGCAGGAGGTTCTCTGGAAAATCAGCACTGGAGATAGAGAAGCTTTGAAGATCACATACAGCAGTGCTTTTGATCAGATGCACAATTTAAAACAATCCCTCTAGTCCTCAGACAACAGCTATTAAAGACACAAGGAGAAATCTGCAGCATTACAGTGTGCCTATAAATGTATGCGCCCAAACGCTCAAAATATAATAGTTTCATAACAACACCCCGGTGTGCATGCAACATATCTCAAAGTCAGTATTTGGTTTCCCATCATCCCTCGCTGCACATCTTCAAAGCCTTGCCATCTATGGCAACAAAGCTACTCCATTTACTTGTAAATACACAGCATGTGAAAACAAAACATGCTTAATTTACAAGCTGACCACAATACACCAAACTTGATTGGCTGACAAGATTAATTATGAGAAGCAATGGTGTCAAAAAAGGACAAGTTTGGAAAGTTCTGAAAATGTTTAAGAACAAATGTTAATTGAAAGCTATGATTGAGGGAAATTTGTGAATCATAAGATGATGATGATGATGATCATTATTGTTACTATTTATCTCCTAATATAGAGAAGCAACTCATCTATTTGAAGGTTTATTCTCTCAAAAGCATTTTAAAATGTTATTATTGTTTTTGTTGCTGTTTTTTTTTACAATTCCATCTTTTAGGTTAATAAGAATAATACACATAGATTGCAAATTATTATTCTAATTATATTACATATATTTTTTTACGTTATTAAGAATAATGATAAAAATAATACACATGGATAAATTATTATTAATAACAATAATAATAATCCAAATAAATTAATAAGAATAGCAATAATAATAACAACAACAACAAAAACTTAACATTACAAATTATTATTATTATTTATTGTTGTTGTTTTTTCCTTCAAAACAATCCTAATCCATGTTTTTCCAGTAAAACAATAAAAAATAAATAATAATGATTAAAACATGCTAATATTTCTGTTTATCAGGGTTTATTTTTTTACCATATTGGCAAATAATATTTATCCATTTATTTTTATTATTTAATAGTGAAATAAGTATAAAAAATCAACTACATTTTATTTCATTTCAAAAAAACGAAATATGGCCAATGACTTAAGAAAAATAAATGTAACTTAAAACATGTTATCGGATAATAAAATTGATTAATTAATTAATTAATATCTAACACAATTGTACTAGCAGTGGCACTAAATGACTTGTAAAGGTTTTGAGGTTAGTTGTTTACCCATCTTCACCAAGACACACAAATAACCTTTCCTTTGACTGACACTGATACTGCTCTCTCTGTCTTTATTTAACATCAGACAAAGACAGCAAGACCGTCTCATCCTTCCAAACAACCTTCTGCCTCATGACAGAACAGATAACAATGCAAATGCAGTTGGGGCGGGGGGGTTACAATAATTATTTCCTTGCACCACTGCACAAATGAACACCTGTAGATGCATCACACACACACACACACACACCTGCAGGATCCAAGACCTCCTCAATGACGGGCGGCAGACGCAATCCGCAGTCCATGGTTGTCGTGGCGACAGGCCTCAGGAAGTGGGGGGGGGTGGGAGGTTAGATGTCCAAACACACGCTCGCCAATGAAGCAGGCGCAGTGATAATGGTCAGAAAACAGGAGGGACGATCATACACAGCCCTGCCAGGAATGTCAGGCTCCACACACACTGTGCTGCGACGGTCGATACATCCTGAAACACACACACACACACAAATACTCACAGATCAGTTCAATATCCTAAACAACTGCAGTCTAAACTGCTTACAAATGATTTATTGCTCTTCCTGAACAACTGTGCAGTTCTCTCCCTCTCTCCTCTGCTCTCTGTTTCTTATTGTCTCCTCCGAACAAAACAAAGCTTGAAACCCTGCACAGCATCAACGGTATTTCAGCAACATGATCATTCAAACACACAGAAAGCATTGCTCTGCTTACCTTTAATGAGATCTGTGTGCAGCTCAGGACACTGACAGCTTACGTTCCCGTTACTCGCTGTGCATTATGTGTCGTTTACTGCGCGCCCTCCTCCCTCCTTCCTTCCCCCCTGCTCTCTCTCTTTATCGCTCGCTCACTCGCTCAGACTCTCTTGCTCCCCCTTTATCTTTCACCTTACTTTGCTCTTCTCTCATCTGTTAACTCTGCGATTGCTTTGTGTGCTCCATTGTCTCACAGATTCCACTTTTGACGCAAGAACACCTTGACGATTTTTGCACTGATGTGCATTTTGGGTCCATAATGACTGCAAAGTAGCAAATTAAAAAGTAATTTAAAATTAAATTAAAAATTAAAAGTAAGTTTGGTATAAAACATTTTGTTGTAAGACATTTATAGTAATATATTCCATTCAATTTGACTCGTTATTATTTTATTATTAATTTTATTTTATTTTTCATTTATTATTTTAGTTCATTCTTATTTGAATTGTTTTATTAAATATTATCAAGGATTATTATTTTAAGCATTTATTCAATGAAGCTCTAAAAAAAAATTATAATAATAATTAATGGTTTTATTAATTATTAAAATGACCACATTTCTCCCAGATTCCACACAAAAATATTGTTTACTCATTTAATTGCAGAAAATGACAACCCAAAATAATAAAAATATGTAATGTTTTCTTAAATAATGACATAAAGCTATAAATTGAGTTATTGCACCTATTTAAAGTTAAAGTAAAAACATTAGTAGTTTTTTTTTATTTATTTTTTTAATAAGAACTTGTTTTCTTGACATTTTGCAAGGTCTGAATACAGTGTATTGTTTTTGTTATTTTGACCTTTTTTGCTGAATATAATAAAAATGCTCAATTTACTCAAACCTGCATAGTAACATTAACACGAAAGCAAATAAAATTTCAAATATTTTACTAAAATTTAAAACTGAAATTATAAAACGAATCCAAAATATTATTGACAAGTGATAACTACAATGCAGGGTTAATTCAGGTTAATTGGACCAAAAAGTGTCCCAATTTTCATGAATTCACCATAAATAAAATCATAAAATAAAATGGCACAGTAAGTACGAAGCCTACATACTAAAGAAAAAGTAGCAAGTGTGCTATTCTAACAGCTATTAACAAACATATTGAGGCTAGAAGTGCCAGGAGGGATCGTTTCTTTTTAAATACACAGAGGAGACAATAACGTATTTGTGAATCACATCTTGGTCAGTTTAGCCTTCTCACGCGTGTATATCGTTGTATAATGGCCTGTTAGGAGATGCAATGTGCAGCAGATATTGCTCTTACCACTTTCCACAGTTGAGGACGAAACTTTACTTCACTTATTATTAAGAAACTACAGCTGCCTGAGAGACATTTTGCCATTCGCAGAAGCTCTGCTTACAAAAACATTCAGACTGTGTGTCAAGGAGCGGGAGAGAAAAACGCGACGAGCTGCTACTGTCACAGCAACCTGACGGCGTTGCTTGGCAACCGAGCAGACCGCCGAAAGGCAACTGAATCTCAGCTGAAAAGAGGCCAAAAATCTACCCCTTAAATAAAGAAAGCCATTAGAAACGGAAACGGTGTAAAATGTAAGCCGAAAGTTTAACCACATACTTACTCAGCTATGCCTGCTCAAGGTTACGTGTTGTTTACTTGGGAGTCCGTAAACACGGTCAGTTTCACTCAGTTTCACAGAGACATACTAAAATAGCTCAAAGGAAATCGATGTTTTAAGCTCAAAGCCAACAAACTGACAAAAACTCCTTTGTAACTGCACAAACAAACTATACACCACAGCACAGAATCGATATGTGTGTATATATATATATATATATATATATATATATATATATATATATAACCCCTGGTTACAAAATGAGGCACGTCACTGTGTAATAACACATTAGTAGAGGGCCTATTAGGGGCCCAATAGAGGGGCTATGCTTCAACCATGGTTGAGATAGCAATAACAGTTCACGCTTTCCATCCAGGTGCCCCGTATTGCAGGGAAACAAATGAAACTGCCAGTTCCCAGATGGATTGAGTTGCCCTGGGCACTGTCAATCTGCTGGAAACACACTGCAACCTTGAGTCACAACGCTCGGGTTCCTGAGGTCAGAATTACAGTTTCTAAACAACAAGACGACAAAAACATCCCAGGACATTCATAATATCAGTAGGAAAAGGGATATGGGATCATGGGATAGGGCATGAAACCCATACTATTTTAAACATTATGTACCAGGGGCATAATTTTTGATTGCGGAACAGATTGGACTAAATCTGTGGGTTTCAAACCTTGGGCCAAAAGACGGGCCCAAATAAGTCTTAGGCTTTATATTAAACAAACGTGCTATGTCTAAGTGTATTTATTTTAATTAAAATCATCTAAGATAGGAGTGCCTTTAAATATTTTCTTGGAAAAAAGATTTGCTGGAGTTAATGAAGCTCAGAATTAACTTTATTATCCCACAGGAATTACTCATTTCATTTACCAAATGCCTTTAAAAACTGGCAATTAAATATGGTCAATAATAACAAAGGAAAAAAGGAAGTACTACCTATTCCTGGCTGGAAATACTTGCTTTAGTAAATCACCTGAAATAGATTAACTTTAAAACTCCAACTCAAAGTGTCAGCTGCATGAAATCATCAGTACTTAATGGAGAAACAATAAGATATTCACTTACTTCTAATATGTTAGAATATGTCATGCTATAAAAAAAAATCATGACCAATCATGTAGCAGCTTCAAAAATAGAAAACAAGACGCACTGAAAATTAGAAATTAATCCTTTTTAATACAAAATGAAAAATTGCACTCTAATAATATACAGTTATACTTGACTCGTACTATACACCGAAATACAGTTGTATTAATCTGTAAAGATTGTGATCCCTTTTAGGGCGCAGGTTGTAAAGAGGATTCAGTCACAGGTTTACGGATTATGCGGTGGTGGAGGTGGGGGCTGGAACATAAAGCCTTGATTGGGCCCTGGGGGCCACGGGGGCATTCCCATGTGAAAGGGTGGCGGTCTGGGAAAGGGTGGCATTATTGGGCCCTGAAAGGGAAACATACGTGGATCTGGAGGGGGGAACATGTAGTCAGGTGGGAAGGGGGGCCGAGCGTGATAGTTGCTATGAAAAGCGCCGCCACGATTGTGGTATTGCCCACGGGGAACGTTGCGGTTCTGTCGGGGCTTCCGTCGACCAGTTTTATGAGGTGGCGGACCTTTTTGGTCATTCGATTCATCTTCTGGAAAGTGAAAACAGTGCTTAACAGCTCGGCAACTCACGTCAGTAATAAAAAAAAACATAGATACATTTGTCTCACCTGAGTCAGAATCATTTTGTGGCCGTCTCTTATGCTCTTTAAGTTTCTGTTTGGCCACTCTCTCTTGCTCATCATCACTAAAATCAAGCGCCTACATATACACAGAATAAAAACCAATCGGTGGAGAGGTTAAAGCATCACTTATTAACAGATCAAACACTTTTAGGGCATTATATTGATGTATTCCATAGAGTTTAAGCCTTTGTTTACCTGATTTCTTAAATAATTGTTATGAAATAGATTAACATTTACCTCTGGGGGTGGTTCCTGGTCATTTTTCCATGATGCATCTGAGCCCTTGGTCCTTGTTTGAGAGGAATAGTTTGTAAAATACCAAAGCAGAACAGGATTAAAGATACTGTATTTCAGTAAAACCGAGGCAGTTCTCCTCAAATGATGAGGTACTCACTTTTGGAGTATCTGTGTAAAGATGTAGTCTGTAAAATCTTTAATTTTGGGAGCGAAGTAAACGGTATCACGAATTTTAAGATCTTTCTGGTCGATATCGTCATGGGAGTTGAACCTCAAAACATAGAAGGGCTGACAAACTGGACCAAACACTTCAAAGATCTAAGGAGAAAGCAACAATATTTTAGTCCCACAAAACTACTGTTTATTTCATGATATGACAAGAATTTATAGTGTACTGTATATGCATCACCATCGTAAGACAACAGATCCTTTTATGGATTGCTACAAAAATGAAAATTGAATGACAACAGGTTATGGTTACTGACCTTGCCGACAGAGGTTCTGTTTTCGGTGAATAACACACTGTCTTCATTCAGCGGCGGTGTGTTCTTGTACGACTCCACAATCACTACATAAAATGAATCGGTTTCTAAATTCAGTCAAGACAAAACTCTTCTGGTGCCTCTCAGTGAAGATGGAAAAATATGAAGACTTGAGTTGATTTAACCTCACAATCAGTAGTAAATGTATGCTTTGAGGTTGGCAGATGCCTGTGTACCTAATTGCTCCACAACACTTGATATTGTCCCAATGGGCTCCATCTCTGTATCTTCTGGAAGGCTGATGTGGAGGTTCTCCACTGCAGGAAGGTCCTACGCAAGAGAACAGAACTTAAAAATCATTATGTTTTATGTCTTCTATTATAATTTGCCTAAGCGGGTTCGATTACAAGTGGGCAGTTCAGGAAACTGAGACATAGAAACATCAATTTGGTTTAGAGATTGCCTCTCAATCTCACAGCGATAAGCAGCTCATCCTGGGTTTTCAATGGTACAGGCTTTTTCTCATTGGCCATGGCAACACCTTCATCCTCATCTTCCACATTGTTCATGACTAAATTTAAAGGCTCAGAGGAGGAAGAGGTTGAGGATGATGAAGAGGAGGATGTGGAGGATGAAGAGTCTGAGTCACTGAATCACATAAAAATGATAAGAATTAATTATTGAATAATTGATTAATGTATATAACGAAAAAAAAAAATCATCATCATCATCATCATCAAAGAGACTATGATGTTGCTAGGGCAGAAGGGGTTCTTAACTGAAGCATGGATTTTAATGTCCTATTATTTTACCTGTCTGTACAGTTGTCATCTGAGCTGTTTCCTCTGTACTGCATGCTCAGCAGACCCAGAGATCCAGTCCCAGTGTGTGAGCTAACCACAGATCCACTCTGGTTCTCTACAGGTCCAGTCTGAACGCTGGAGATCTGATCTCCTGCCAATGCAGACTGATTACTGGTTGGCTCAAGTTGATCACTGGAGCTCTGATCTCCAGTTTGAGCAGACTGAATGCTGCTGCAGAGTTCAGATGAACCACCAGTCCCCTGATCTCCTGTCTGTTCAGACTGATCATTTATGAATGCTTCTGATGTTGGTTCAAGATGACCACTTGAGCTCTGATCGCCTGTCGGTCCAGACTGATGACTGGTAAAAGGTTCTGCTGTTGGTCTGAGTTCACTACTGGAGCTCTGATCTCCTGTGTGTACAGACTGATCATCTTCTGTTGGCCCAAGCTGACCTCTACTGCACTGATCTCCTGGTTGTTCAGACTGACCACTGGTGCATGGCTCATCTGTTGGTCCGAGTTGAGAACCAAAGTTCTGATCATGTGTCGTTTCAGTCTTAAACTGTGTATTATTAATATCCAATTCAATTTGATCTTTTTCAGATTCTTGATCTCGATTCTGTAAAAGAAACAAGATTGTAAGAGTTAAAACACAATACAAATGTTATTGTGATCTAAGAAAACATAGGCTACATGAGAAGAACTCCATGGAGTATGAACGCACTTGTAGATGACCTGACTCAAAGCACTTAATATAAAATTATACACAGTTGTTTTTGTTATAACGCGGTAAATTACGTGATAGTGATGTGATATCAACACAGGGGGGCGACCCGCTACATTTAGAATAAAACAGCGTTTTTCTAGATGCCTTGTATCAGTTCTTCCTCTAACGCAAGTGTACATCATTTAATAATATGGCTCATAAGTGCTGTTCATTGCTTTATGCGTGACACTTTTTTAATTTGAATAAATACCCTTTAAGTAATCAGAATGCAAGATTACAGTAGTCGAGGAGGGTGACAGTAATGCTGTGACTTGCAATCCAATTTATCACCCGACGTTTGATATTTCATTCTCTTAGTGAGAGCTGCATTATTCACTACCACTTCATAATTGTGACTGGATTGGGTTGTTCAGGGTTGAAGCACATGTTCAATTCACGTTTAAATGATGTACAATTTTCTAACATTTTGTAGGAATTAATGCGTATCAAGTGTTTCAAAAGTAAAACGAACGATCAAAACATAGGTAAGGCTATAAAACATTCTTTACCTGTCCATCTGTTACGTTCTCTGAGCTTGAATTCTCCATGTTTAGGTGTCCATGTGAGGACAGCGTGAAGAAAGCGCTTCAAATGTGATTTTACGTCATTGTCGTCACAGAACACTAAATACCATTCCAAAATAAAAGTCCCAATCGTGGCTGTCCGAAATAATAAGAAAATGTTTAAAAATAAAGTAAAGATGTATTTATCGACTATATTTAAAGACACTGGGATGTTTTGTATTCATATGAAGAACACTGAGGAAAGACAAGCAAAAAAAAATTGCAAAGTGACTGAATCCTCTTTACAACCTGCGCCCAAAGGTGCCATTTTTTTGCAAAGTTAAACCGATCGAGGTACTGAACTGAAGCATCAGCATAAACCTGCAATGAAATTATTTAAAGTGCTGTAATGCAACAGGGGTTAAAAAACATCTCCTTCGAGCCGGATTCGAACCAGCGACCTAAGGATGACAATGCCAAACCACTACAGTCCTCCGCTCTACCAACTGAGCTATCGAAGGGCTGAATGACGTCATTCAGGCTGAAATATAACTTACATTACGATACACTGTGACACCTTTTCTGAAGTGATCTGAAAGAATGCACTTATCTGTATAGATAATAATTTGATGTAAGCAAATCTAGAATATTTATTTTGTTATGATTGTGCTTTGTAGGAATACATCCCTGTCCCGTTTTCCTGTTCTTGTATGTTTCTACAAGTTTTTGCATTAAAAAAAGGTTACGTTGCATAATCATTACGTTAGTTTTTAAGACACCTTTAGAATTGAATCACGTTACTGTAGTTTTTATTACATTTAAAATATTTATAATAGCTGCATATTATATTTCAATATTGTCAATTACATGCTAATTTAAAACCGCGGGCTGCGAATTAACAGCAGTAAATAAACATTTTCCTTCGAGCCGGATTCGAACCAGCGACCTAAGGATTCCAGCTATTAACCACTACAGTCCTCCGCTCTACCAACTGAGCTATCGAAGGCCTGAAGACACAAGATTGAAATCCACAAGATTGGAATCCACCTCTGATTGGCTTAGAAGTCAACCAATCAGAGAAAGGGTCTTCTAGACTTTTTTTTTTTATTCGTTATGGAGAGGCTGGAAAACTGTACATGGCATATCGTTCTCTTTCGGCTAAATATAATCCTATGTTTGATTCACGTCACTATTTCTATTAAATGTGAACATCAGAGCTGAATTTAGCTCGCAAAACATATTACCAAGCTACGGCTAGCGTAATGTTAATAAATTACCAGCAGATGGCGCTATGAGTCTCTACATAAATCCGTGTACACGCACTTTTAGAAAAAGCAGCGTGAAGAGATTATTTTTAAATTTTACAATTATTTGCACATCCGCATGTTACAAGAAACCTATATTTTAAATAAATGTGAATGATTAAAGATATGTCTGAGAAAAAATCATGCAGGTTTAGAACAAGATGAGGTTGACGTTGACTAAATTATGTACAGTATCTCACACAAGTGAGTACACCCCTCACTTTTTTGGCTGTGTGTTGAGTTATTTTGAGGGGACATCAACTTTACACCATTATACAAGCTGTACACTGATTACTTTACATTCTATGTTAAGTTTCATATCTTTAGCGTTATCCCATGAAAAGATATAATAAAACATTAACAAAAATGTGAGGGGTGTACTCACTTTTGTGAGATACTGTATTTTTAATTATTTATTTGGTTATTTTAATTTTTTACGAATACTACTGAACCATAAATTTTAATTATAACGATAATAACGATTTAACAGTACAATTATTCCCCCCTCACCCAGTTTGACTGACAGAGTCTTATTCCCATATTCTGATGTTTTAATGAAGGATTTGGATATTTATGTTCTATTTTTAAATGAATATAAAACTTTGCAGTGACACCAGTGAACAGAGACAAAAAGCAACACACAGAGATATGTCAGGGGGCCATGAACCCCACAGTGGTTTAATCCTAAAAAATATATGGCAAGATTGACAACACAACCTGGATCAGATGAAATAAATCGAATTAAAAAAGTATGAAAAATAAATAATTAAAAACGTTATGCAGTTTTTGATATAATTTTACTCAAATGTTATGAAACCTGTGACATCCTAGCACTCGAATTACGTAAACTTGTAATGAGCAAGTATCATTTTAAAGAGG
The DNA here is from genome assembly GCA_032357445.1 of Enteromius radiatus. Lineage (NCBI taxonomy): Eukaryota > Metazoa > Chordata > Actinopteri > Cypriniformes > Cyprinidae > Enteromius > Enteromius radiatus. Next base: position 4,379,739 of record JAUCMS010000079.1, read on the forward strand.
AAAAAAAAAGAAAAAGAAATTTAGGGTTTATTTATGAGTCACATCTGAAGGTTTCTGCTCAAAAAAATATATATCATTAGTCACGTTAACACAGATAAACAATGGCACATATTGGATTTCTAATTTGAAAGTTAAGTGGTGCTCTAAGGACTGTCATATTCAGGAGACAAAGTTAAATAAATTACTACCATTAACATACATATTTGAGTATTATATACAAGGGAGTTATTGGAACAAAAATCTACAGTTCAAATTTCGTTGTCAACAATTCTGAAGTATTACCCTATTTTACACCGTGTGTGTGTGTGTATGTGTGTGTTAGTTCTTGTATTTGGAATTAAAACAACAAAAACAAAAAAACCCTGCAACAGTGCAGTCCTGTGATAAACAGGTGATACTTTTATCCATCCTCACCAAGTCCAGCAAAATAGACTCTTTCTCTAAAGGAATAATATAAACAAACTCCTCTATGTACAGGATTCAACAGAACAGGTAACAGACTAACTAAAACACTGATTCTGACAGATCCAGGGCACAGAGGCTGGAGAACACAAGCACTTGACAACCAGCATTTGATTTCAGAACAGGCTGATTCAGGTTTTCAGTGAAAAAAGCTCACTAAATAAGATATGACAGGTCTGATATCTCATTCACATCCAATAAAACATTTCCAATTAAGATTTTGTACCCCTTTATGCATATTTACAGTGCACATTTTTCTGTTACAGGAAATGATGCCGAATCCAGGTTGTCACGGCGAGCAGCTCCAGTCTCTGGCCTCTGATTGGTGTAAACAGACAGTTGATGAAACAAAGAGGTTATAAAACCCACCCACACACCGTTTTCCCCCTTTTAGTCTGCGTTTTTCATCTCCTAAAAATCAAATTGTATTTTTGTGCATAAATGACAAAACACATCCCTCCTTTTCCTTCAACATCCCTTCAATTCTCAATAGCAACAGTGGTTTTAAATTTCATATGAAAAACTCAAGAATTTAGTTTGTAAACAGTCAAATCTGAATCTCCAGATGGCATCCTGATAACTATTAGGACTTGGTCAAATGTGACAAGAATGAACGTTTTTAGATTATTCTGATCTAAATCCTGTAAAAGAAAACAAAATCCTTCATGAACAGTTGCATGGACGAAGCCAACCAATCAGAAGGGAGCAAGAGAACTTGACCATCCAATGAGAAGGCAGAATTTGTGATGTGCGAGAGTCCAGACTTGATTGACAACTTCAAGCAGCGGCATAGTGACAGTAAGGAGATCAGAAGGGGTTAAAGGTCACTCTTTTGCGAGCTGTGGCTAGTTATTGGGCATTTTTGGGGGCCCCTGCATAGCTGAAAGGTGCCATTGGCAGTATTAGAGCAATATGGGATGAAGAATCACAGGTCACATGCCTTTTCGAACAAGCGTAGGACAACATCCAGGGCGTATGGGTGTGTTTAAAACAAGCCGAGCATGGGTGAGTCCACAGATAACAGTCTTTAAGGGATTTCTTCGTTTTTTTGTAGATGTTTGACTGAAATGTGGTGAGGTGCGACATCGTTAAAGTTCAATACCACCAATTCGGAAGCCCGCTCCAACTTCCCTCTGTAAACGCCGGGGAAGCGTTGCCCATTGGCTATGAGCACTGACTGTCACTGGCCCCGCCCCCCACAAAGTGTCACAGTTCTATCCTCTGCAAAGCACCTCCCCCTACGCATCAGATAGGCAACTCTGAATACTATCCATCCATAACTGTCCATTCGTGCTATCCTGAGCACAGAAGTTGTACACTCTTTTGATCGTCTTGAGCTGAAAGAAAGGAGAAAAATATTAATTGTGGATAAATAAAGCAACACGCGCTGATGGGATTATAGAGGTCTTACATCAAAGAAGGCTTTGTCGTCTATGTTTTTAGGTGCTCCCATGGTGGGTGTCCCGGGAATGACAGATTCCACTTCAGCTAGATCAATCACTCCCTTACACTCTTTATCTTGCCTTGTTTCATAGTATCGCAACTTGAAAAAAGAGAAAAGAAATAAACACTCAGCAAGGAAAGGCATAATGCAAAATAATCAATTTTAATATATATATCACGCAAGCATTGTGAATCAATTATGATTCCAAAAGCAAATATTTCAGTGCAGCAAGTACCTGGTGTTTGGTTTTATCCAGTACAAACCAACGTGGTTTCCAAGGTTTCAGCAACGCGCCTTTTTTGTATAAAATCCCCTCAAAGCTCCTACATCCAAAAAAAAAAGAAAAAGTTTACATTTTTACTCAAAAGATGTTCCAACCTTCAAGCATTCAAAACTACAGTAAAGAGCATTCTGCTATTATTTTAAGATGTTCATATAAAAATAACATTATATCAATTACAAATGCTAAAATATATTTAGAAAAAATGCATTATATTATTAAATAAATTATTATTTATGCACTGTTGCAGCATTTACTGATATTCTGAATTAGCTTTTATTTTTAGTTTCAGTTTTCATTTTAGTAATTTTTGTTATGTGATTTTTTTTTTTTTATTTATCTTTAAATTTTATTAAAATTTTAGTCATTTCAATACATCAACTTATCTATTACAGTTAGCTGCCAAGACAACATTTCTATTTTTTTATATACTTTATATTTTTTTTATATTTATATATATATATACAATGATAAAGAACAGCATATACACACACACACACACACACACGTGGGGGGGCATAATATACTTTCTACTATATACATTTATATAAATGTAAACCTTTTAACCTGAGATGTAATAAAAAAATAAAAAACAACAACCATAACTACAGCTGAAAATGTAATTTCTCCAAAAGCAGACCCAGGGTGGCCAATAAAGAGTGTTCACAGACCTGTTCTCGCTCTCAGTGCTCTGGAACTGGCTGTAGAGCGTGCTGGTACTGGGTCGACCAGCTGCAGGTGTGGATGTGGCGCTGACCTCACAGTCCAGTGCCAGGTTGAGGGAGGAGCCGACCCCGCTCTCCTGCAGATAGACACCCTGAGAGCGCCGCTGGTGACTCAGATTAGACGACATGAGCAGAGAGCTGGAGAAAGAGTGCTGGGGATAGAGGAACAAAATATTAGTACACAATTTAGTCATTTGTATATAAAAGGTAAGATTCGTCTCTTACCCTGCTCTCTAGTCTGGACTCAACCCGTTGGGCCGTCTTAATCTTGTCCCACGTGTCTTTCCATTTTTCCGTTGGTTGTCCCAACTCAGATTCCAGGTTCTGCACATCCTGAATAAATAATTATTATGGTCATCGGCACTCATGTATGAAAACGACTTTATTATAATTAAAACTTTGCTTTATTTCTCACCTGCAAGAGTTTGGTGATGGCATCAGGAAGTACTTTACTGAGGCTGTCATAGCAAGGCCAGACGATCCTCCGCTGGGACTTGGGGGCTGTCGTCTCCTGTCTATCACTGGCTTCCTCCTGTGGCTTCTCCGGCCGACCCCGCACTAATTCCCAGTCAAAGGACGGACCTTCAGAAAGCGTTTCCTCTGTGTAAAAGTCCCAAACCTTCAAGTTGGAGATAAAACTGTAGGGCTTCAACACCTGCAAAACAAAAGACAGGAAAGTTACACACACACACACACTAACCAACAGAGGGCACTAGAGTCATTTAGTCACATTTTTTTCCAACTGTTAAGAACATCACAACAAAACTAGAAAATTACCTCCTCCTCCTCAGGTGAAAACATGTAGTTATAGAATATGGGTGTCTTCTTGTTGAGCCGGTCAATGTAATCCCAGACAGACTTGCACACCTGAGGGTTCTTCCTCTCACCTTTTTCTTCATATAAGACACCTACACAGACAATACATTGGGAAAGGGCCAAACAGGATTCAGTGACTGAATACTACGAAAAAGAACTTGAAATTTCCCGTAATATATCACTTGACTATTGATAGTGTTGCACAATGAGAGCGCAATAACGTCAAAGAAGATTCAATCATGAAAGTCATGATGACTGTTGACATTAAGTAGCATTTAATAAGTTGTTGGTTAATGTCTTGGCAGGCAGTTTAGACTCACCAAGCTCTATGCGCTCATAGTCTGAGTCCAGCAGGAAGGTGCGGAAGCGGTTGGAGACGTAGTGGTAGGCTAGAAACTTTAGATAGTACTGACTGAACTCAAACTCCATGGGGAACTGCAGATGGATCTGTTCGGAAAATGAGCAGAGGGAAGAATCATCTTTCAGATCTTAACTTACTATGAATTTTGATCAATCAGAACAGCATTTATGAATATATTTACAAACAGTCAAAGTGGTGAAATAAAAGCACTTTTACAAGCAGGTTATTAATTACCAGTTATTTTGTTGTAAAAAAACAAAATTAGAGAAAAAAACTGCCTACAGAATACTTCCATAAAGTATATAAGAAATGCAAACTGGGCCTGAGACTGAACCTTGTGGAACGCCTATATAGCAAAGTGGAAAGTGTTTAGAAAAAAAGCGAGTTTTTTTCTTCCAAATTGCCTTATCAGTGAGAAGAACATGGGATAAAAACAAGCTCTCTTGGATTTCTAGAAGCTTAATCAAGTTTATTGTGTAAGAGATAAAAATCACTTTTATTTCTTGTGAAATCAAGATTCACTTTTCCGAAATCCCACTATTAAGCAATCCCATTCTTTAAAACGTGAGGAAAGAAAGTCTTTAGTCTTTATCTGCAGGGTTAACTAGCTAGATGAGGCTTGTGCAATCCGGATGAGTTACAGCAGGGGAGTCAAACTCAGTTCCTGGAGGGCCAGAGCCCTATAGAGTTTAGTTCCAACCCTGCTCCAACATACACAATACGCAGTTTTGAAGGACTTGATTAGCTGGATCAGGTGTTTAATTAGAACTCTGCAGGGCTCCGGCTTTCCAGGAACTGAGTTTGACACCACTGAGTTACATTAAGGTCTCTCATCTTTAAAGGTGTGGTCCACTTAGAGTGACAGAAAGCAGAAATTAGTGCCAAGTGTGTGTATATCAGCATGGATTCACGAGCTGCCTTTTCTGTACCAGCTCACACTATTAATAATCATATAAGGTTTATTCTTTTTCCCTTTTCTTTGGACAAGACCTTCCAGGAAAGTGGTGATTGCTCCTTTTCAACACCCAACAAGGTGTAAGTTTTACGATAGACAAGACAAGAACTTTCCAGAAATAGATTTCTGCTCTCCGATTACTGATCCCAGCCACTGGAAAGCTGTATTAGACACATACCTGGTGCACACAGTCGAGGAACTGTAGAAAGACGGGTGTGAATCCACTGCTCTGGCTGGCTAGCGTCTGGGCTCCACGGTGGCTAAATCGATGACCGAACGACAACCACTCTTTTTCCACAAGCAGCCTGAAACCATCAATTGTTCGGTAGTACGGATCCGACAAAAGCTGCACCAGGGACACCACCTACATCCAACACACAATTAATGCAGACAAGGACAACCAAAATTGATGGCAAACACAGCTCATGCATGTTTAGGTGTTTTTCCTACCTGTGTCGTGACATCCCAGCCGTCTTCCAAACTAACCATGACGGAGGAACCGTTGTCCAGGAGTTCCACGACAAGAACGGACACCTGCAGAACCTTGTGAAGCTATTGGACACAAACATCAAGAACATAAAAAAAACACTGCATTTTTAAGTGTTAAATTAACCCAAACAAAAAGGGAAAAGGGGTAAGGTACCAGATTCATCCATTCTGATTCCTCCAGGCAGCGGTGAAAGGTCATGTTTGCGTTGTTTGGTTCAGGGTTGGGTGAGGAAGGCACACAGGCTTTCATCAGCTTCTTGAAACTGTTCTTCACCTGCCGTACATCAAAGACCTCAATAGGCACCACTTCCCACTGCTGGAATGAGTCCTGCTTTCCACCCTGACCACAACAAGAAGAATGAGGGCTTAGCTTTGATAGATTTAAATAAAATGATCATCGTCACTATTATCTCATTAGATGTTAAAATGATAGAAATTAAACATGTGATAATTATAGATGAGCCTAATATTGCAATTCAGTTTGCGACAAGTTATCATATTCCTATGAAAGTTTAAGCTAGTAACCTTGAGCTGGGACTTGTCTCCAATGATGTAGAGGTACGCTCTCTGTTGGCGAAGGAAATAGGTCTCGGATGGGCCTCCGTTAGCCTGGGGGGACTCTTTTCCAGCCAGCCTGTTCCCCACATCAGGGTTATACGTGCTGAGCCGCCCACTACCACGAATACTGCCCCATTTTCCTAGGAAACACAATGACCAATGAAAATCATTCACTGATGTAGAACGGGCAATTAATCCTTCTTTGTGGAATCATTTGTGTGTGAATTTGCATGTTTATTTGGGGGCTGGCAAAGAGAATTTGTGACTTCTACAAACACCACACAAATAAGACAATGAGAATATTGTGGATCACATGCAATGAGAAGCGCATCACATCCTCACACACAATACAAATAAATCAAACAGACATGGTGGTCAAAGATTAGTTTAGCACAGGTGAAAAGGATGACAACACTACACGGACACTTAGTGCTCAAACTCGCTGGCGTCTAATCGAGAGATTTGATTGGTTAGATTTGAGAGCATGGGCGGGCCTACTGTACCTCTAGGAGAGTTGCGGGCCTTGACTGAAACTCTAGGCTGAGAGAGGGAGATGACCCTTGCCCTCTGACCCAGCGCTAAGGTCAGATGATATAAAAATGCCCATTACTATTAGCAAACAAAATCGGGCAGCCAGTAATAAGCCAAATGCAAAAAAATGCACACAATGACTTCCTCAGCCATACGAGATTGGATCTCAAAAATTATAATTGAATGAACAACTTAATAAATGGTTGGGAACAGAGGAATGGATGGGGGTAAATTGTGAGGATGTTAATAACACACTCTCACCTCCTCGACTGAAGGTTCCTGGCACGTCCTCTTTAGTCCCCATGACTTGTTTCATTAAAGCTCCTATTTTGGGCTGCCTCAGCTTGTCTGATGAGTCTGAGGCCCAAAAATGACACACACATAACACATTAGGGGGTGAATATAACACGTGAATTGTTAAAGTATACCTAATTGACATTGTCTGGGAGAATTAGTATTGTTAGGGTTGAGGAAGGTCAGGGAATAAAGGTTAACCCTAACCTGAGTTGCTCATGTGTGAGGAGGTGAAGCCGCTGAGTGTGTTTCTTCCACTGGCCTCGCTGTATGAGGGCATGGAGCTGATGATGGCCTGCAGATACTTCTCCTGCTCCAGGCTGGTGGAGTCGGCCTGCGACGGGCCTGATACCAAACACAAACATGTTGACATTTAGTTTGATATCTAAGCTCTGCTTGATCTCTTCCAGTTCTAATCTGCTGTATGTGGACTAGTGGGTAAGAGAACTGTGATTAATAGTAGAGATCAAACAGTAAATCACAGTACTAACAGCCCAAAGGTCATGGGTTCAGTTTTCAGGGAATTCATTAACTGATATATAAGATATATTTACAAGTGCTGTTGCAGTGTTATATCTACATTTATTAAAAAACACACACACAAAAAAATAGTTCTTGCTAAATAAAATAATGCTAAAATATAAAATTAAATATTTAGTAGTTGGAACTACTAAAATAAAAAAAAACAAAAAAATAAAATAAAATAAAGCTAAATAATAATAAAAAGATAAAAGCACATTACACAATTACTAAAAATTCAACTAAAATAAAAATAAAAGCTGATAAATATAAGTAATTAATAATTCCATTAAAATAGATTTTAATAAAATTAATATATTAAAATAAAATCACAATTTGAAGTATTAAAAAATACTGTAATTGTATTATGTTATATATAATAAAATAGTTTTTTATTATGTTTATGCACAATAAAAAGAGTCACATATATATGGGGGTGTACATCTCATATATTATATACACACACACACACACACAAAATGACACTTATTTCTACATTTAAATGTTTCCTGAAAAATATGTCATATGACTTTAAACATATGATTATTAATAAGATAATAGCTGCTTCAATCTCTTTTATTTATTGCTTTTCTGACCTGCAGTAGGTGCATTGGGTGATTTGAAGAAGCCCACAACTCCTTTAGCATGCAGGCCTGCCGAGCGCAGCAGCACAGCTTTGGTGCGTGAGTTCCTCCAGCACACCACAGGGAAGCGGTTCTGCCGGTAGCAGCGACAGATGCGCTGGATGGTGGAATCGGGGATGCTCTGAGGCACGATCAGTAACCCTGGATAACTGAAACAGACAGACAGCCAATGAGATTTAGGTACAATTGCTATGTTAACGGTACGGTTTAGCAGTGACTGAAATTGTGTTTGTGGGAAATTTGGAGCTTACCTTCGGCAAACCGTGTACATCCGGTTGACGGTGGAGATCCGGAAGGGCTCGTTTTTAGAGCGGGTCAGGCTGTTGCTGAGCGTTCCCAGTCCCAGCCGCTGGTAGTCCCGGCAGCAGGCCCGCTCGACCACATTACTCATGGTCTGCCGGTCTGACGAACGGATTGTGGAGGAGAGCGTGAGCGAACTCTGGTCCGGCTCTTCAGACACTGCTCAGTCAGAGAAGATGCATTGCATTACATAAATCCCATATCAGCATCACAAACATCAGACTATCAGTTGTAAATGCGTGTGGGGTTTTGTGTGTTTTTCTTACCAGAGATCTCATCCTCATCCATTTCTGACTGAAAACTGCTGCGGTTTTCCCAAGTTGGTGGAGTATACTTCTTCCGGGTTACATACTGACGCCCAATGGTCCTCTTTGCAGTTTTAACAAGGTTTTTAGACAGCGTTCTAGAAGAAACAGTGGCTCAAACATTTTAATCACTTTAAATCACTTAATCACATATTTCTTTAAATATCAAAATATTAAATATTTGTAAAATATAAAATATGTATTATAAAAATTGTTACATATTTTTGTTTTAATTAAAAATTTATATAGAAACACACTTTTGACTATTCATACACATGTGGTTAAAATTTTAAATATGTAAGAATAATGAGCTTAACCTTTATTATACTATTTAATATTCAGGCCAAATATAAAAATGATGAAAGAAATATAAAGTAATGTTTTATATTATTTAGTGCTGGGCAATGATTAATCGCGATTAATCGCATCCAAAATAAAAGTTTTTCTTTACATAATATATTTGTA
>JAUCMS010000079.1:4388986-4401003 GCA_032357445.1 Enteromius radiatus
TTTGGTGTAAAGCTGCTTTGCAATGATTGTATCATGAAAAGCGCTATACAAATAAATTTGAATTGAATTGAATTGAAATTGAATTGGATGCGATTAATCGCGATTAATCATTGTCCAGCACTAATATTATTTAAATTATAATTAGTGCAGTCAAACATAATATATGTGTGTGTCCTGTATATATATATATATATATATATATATATACAGTATATATTTTGAAAATATTTACATGTTCTGTATTTACAAGTACTTTATATGAATATAATTTATATTCTAAATTAATATACTTAATAAATAAACATATTTTTCTGAAATATTTACATGCATGTGTATTTATATTTACGTTATAAATATACATAGCACACAAACATATATTATGTAAACAAAAACTTTTACTTTGGACGTGATTAATCCCGGATAATCGTTTGACAGCACTAATTCACATGGACCAAAGTAAATTATTCTTGCATGTAAGTATCAAGCATTTTCCAAGACTAGAGGGAAGACTTGCCATTTAAATGCATAACATGTCTAAGCTGTTATCATGGTGTATTTTTCAAAAACGCTAAAAGCTGCTCTCAAAAGCGTTTGAAGATGATTGGTCCTGAACTGCAGCTGAGTTTGCCATGACACCCATTTTCTGCTAATGCAGGATCTTAATGCTAGAGCCTCTGCAAGAGCTTTCCACTATTGAATAATTTACTGCTTGTCAGCGCCACCACACTCTGCTTCTTTCCCCTCTCTCTCTGTTTTTAACCAGTGCTACTGGGACCCACATGACCCAAACAGGAAGAGGCTGCCTCGGGAAAGAAATTGCAAGTGTGTGTGGGACTGAAAAAGAAAACAGAAAAAAAACGGCATCCAGCGAGTTCTTACTTCAGTGACTGGTTCTTGTCCTTGGTCTTGTGCTCCACTGCCAGCTTTGCAGACTGACCCACTGTGAAGGCAAACGTGCCCTGGACGTGCTGTGGGTATCTGAGTTTGTGCATGTGCTTCCTGAACACCTCCGCGAGATCTGACGCCACCTCCTCATCAAAGGCGATCTTCATCAGCTACAAGAGAGAAAAATATTTAATCATTGGAGAGTAGGCTTGATCATTTTTTGAACGCTTCTAAACAACAGATATATATACGCATTCATTTTTTTTTGCATCAAAACAAATCAATAATTTTTTTGTTTCTCAAAATGTTTTGGCATCCAAACAATCCTAAATATCCATTTTTAAAAAAAATAAAATAAATAAATAAATATATATATATATATATATATATATATACACACATGCATATATAAAACTAAACAGGAAGGTTTTTTGATCAATTCTCATATTACTAAATCACAAATATAGCTAAAAAAATATAAATATTTGATTTTTCTTCAAATTTTAATCCTAGATATAAAATGAAAAAAATATATATATATATTTTATGTATTTTTATGTTTTTATATATTTTGTATTTTTTTCAAAATACAAAAACTTTACTCTTTTACTTTAACTCAAAATAAATGTAATTAATCAATCTATATAAAATTATATTAAAATAATAAAATTATAATATATAATATTAAACTTAAAAAACTGAATAGAAAGGGTTTTTTTGACTTGTTAGTTATGGAGAAAGGTCAGGTGATACCCCATACCTGAAAGGTGCAGGAACGCAGCTGGAGACCATCCTGGATTAACTGATCCATGGGAAGGTTAACAGAGATTCGCTTTTCTTTCGTGAGGGAGGCGATGGGGAAGGAGCGGGTGACCACTTGCTCTCCAACTGCACAATACAAACAGGTACAGTAATATTTAAAGCACTTAAAAAAGCGCTTTTTGGGTAACAGACACATCGAATTTCATTCTTAATTTCCCAGCGTGAGGAAAACCACTTCAGACAAGCAGGAAACTTCTATAATTCATCATCAGCAACATCCCTACAGCCTGACTGCAGAGACTTTACCAAAGTGAGCTGCTCTAAACGAATTATGCTAATCAAGCCCAGTGAGAAACATGACTTTTGACCAACAGGAATATACCGAGAGGGTCAGTAGGTGTTCCCTTGAATATGAGGCGATAGTTAGAAAGGAAGATGGCTCCTTCGGCGGGCAGCAGGGGCGGACCACCCATGGCACCCGTGGCTTCCTCTCGGCCATCTGTTATAAGGTGCACCCGCATGCCGTCCATCACAAATTCCTCACCCGGGAGGAGCGTTGGTCTTAAAAGCTTTGGCTGGAGACACAGAACAGAGAGACAGGGCAAGAAAAGTCAGTACATCTCATGTACGAGTTGCTCGAATATGAAAATTCATACACACTTCACTGCAAACATGCAGAATGCTTAAAGAGATGAAGAAAATTCATTACATCACAAAAACACATAGCAAAGGTGCATTTTCTCTATGTCAGTTTGACATTTCTTGAGCATGTAAAAACACTTTTAGTCTAATGAACCAAATTCATCAGAAAGCTTCAGGCAAACATGAAACTGAGTTCTTAATGTGATTTCTTTTAGAATAAAACAGGATATTCTATCAAGTCTGACTGATTTTATCCACTGGGAACTGATTAGATCATGAAATGTGTGTGTTGCATAAGAGATTACAAAAGCAATGCTTCGTTATCAAATGTATTGTCTATTACTGCAAAATATATGAAAAACTAGAATCAAATTACTAACTTTTTTTAATCAAATGACCTTTTATTCTATAAAAAAATAAAATGTTTAATCAATTTTGATTTAAAATTTAATTAAATAAAATTTAATTGATCAAAATTTAATTAATAATAAACATTTAATAAATTACTTAATATAAATTGAATAAAATTACATATGTATATACGTTTTACTAAATTTATCAGAATTTAAAAATATTAAATTAATGTGAGTTTTTAATGAACATTACCAGTTTATCAAATTTTTATAAAAATAAAATACCTTCTTTTTTTTATTTAATTAAAAATAAATGCATTCAATTCAAATCAATTATTTTAAAATGAAAAAAAGATTGCAAAAGATTTTTTATGTAATGTTCACTGATGATGCAATGATGCATAATGGAACATGCATTGCAAAGTAAATTGGGTCATTTCATGTTGACTTGAAGCATGGGATACTTAAATTAGTGTATTTATAATTTGGATGTAAAACATTCTGTCCCACAGTTCTTGAAATTAAATTTCATGTCCAGAAATGACAGAAGCAACATTTTCATCTGGGAAAAATAGCCTGTGTTTATTCCACTGAGCCTTTTTCCCCAAATAAACAAATGTATTACGAGTAAAAAAAACAAAAAACAGTGTAGCGATGCTAGTTTCTCTATGTAGACCCAAACACTCTCTAGACACTTATGCAAGCACACGTTTCATCACATTTAGTGCTGAGACTCTGAATGATTTACAGATCTCACAAGCATCTACTGTCTTCCAGAGAAATGTGTTCTTGTAATGGGAAGTGATCTTGAGTCCATCTGGCTAGTGCTTTACAGCAGGTGGGCTCCATTCACACTCTCCTGTTTGATTTCTTGTGAAAGTGTTCAATGCTGGCGTCCCATGACAGCACTGGTTGCTAGGCATCAAATGATGAAAGATGCATGACTGCTTCTCCAGCACAGAGTACTTTTCTTTACAACTCAGTGGAGTGAAAATAGAGTCAAAAAACACACCATGGTCTTTATCACACTTCACTGCAGTGTTCTGCCACTGTGCTTAAATGAGCATTTCAAGATGAGTAAATTAAGTAAATTTGCTCATGTTGTCCCAAACCCAGTTGATTTCCTTTCTTCCATGGAAAACAAAAATATGAATTTGTTTAGCAGGTGTTCATGGTAAATAAATCAAATATAAATAAGAAAATAACTAAATAAATTAAAAGAATTCAGGATGAGGGTGTGTGAATCTAAATCATTTACTATGCCATGATAAACAAAAATAAAATAAAATGTTTGGAAGGACAAGAGCATGAGCAAATAAATATAAAACTTTTATTGTAGAGTCAAATAATAATTTTAGCGTGATTAATTTTTCTATTAATTTTAGGTGAATTTTTAATTAATTAATCAAAAGAACAAGTCAAATATATCTGGAATGACACGAGGGAGAATAAATGACGATCATTTGTTTAGAAAAATAAAGAAATATTTGAAAGGAAATTAGCATTTTAAGGTAAATTAATAATTTTAAAATTTTTTGTATTTTTTATTTAGTTAAGGTGAATAAAAAAAAATCAATTATTTAATAATTTCAAAAGTAATAAAAAAATTATTTACAAGAAGGTAACATATATAGGAATGACATGAAGGAAAATAAATGCAGTAATGTAATGAAACAAAAATGTTTGGAATGACGCAAGTGTGAGGTATATTTTCCATTTTAGGGTGCACTATGCCTTTAAGACTGCCCTGAAAGTGGATTGTGCAATACAAAGGAAATGTCTAAATAAACTTATGTTAAAACATGAAATGAATCATGAAGAGCCTTTAATTAATTGATTCACTGATTGATTCATTGATTCACTTTTTAATGGCATGCCAGCATCAAGGCTATTATCCCAAGACCCTTGATAAAATCAAATCTTTTTGTTAAAGGAAAGCACAGCAGAATGTCACACTAAAGTGTGCTTAAAACAGCAGGCCAATAAGACCAGCATGCATCACTCAGGCCACGGTCAGTGAAGCAGTGCAGTCACGCAAACGTACCTGCCGTGGCACTCTGACTCATGGGTGAAGTGGGATGTGAGTGGATCTGCCTGGTTTTGTACACTGCATTTCCTGCCCAGCGGAACATAAAACAATGAGTTGGTTACCTTTTGAATGGGCGGCAGTCGTTTGCTTTCCCTGTGAACCGCCTCCAATGTCTCGATGTGCATCTGAACGATATCTAAAAGACAAACACCACAGCATGCTAAAATTGAACAAAATATAAACAAAAGACAAATTTTGCTGTATGCATACACATTCTGATGGCTTCAGTATCAGGTTAGATCTCTAAAGTTTTACCGGGTATCATTGTGTGAAGGGCCTTCAGGTGTTCGTTGGTCACACCGCTCTCGTTGCACACTTTATCAACAAAACGGTTGATGAACCGAATGACAGAGTTTGCAACGTCCGAGCTCTCAGCATCCTCAAAGCCGCTCTCTGTGTCGTAACTTTCTGCCATGCTACCCGCAATACTGAACAAACAGGAAACTCGATCAGTTTTTTTATTTCATTTTACTGTATCGCATTGCATTGGATTGAATTGCATTACATTGCACTGCATTGCATTTAGTTTTTTTGCCCACACACAGCACCACACACCTGTTGGTGACGTAGCTGTTGCTGACACTCTCCACGTCTCCCAGGCCGGTGTTTCGGAGCAGGCGGTTCTTGCTGGTGTCGAGTGGCAGCAGCAGGTAACTCATGCGGTTGGCGTAGTGGATGGCCTGACTGAAAACCGTGCTCTCTTCCTTCTGAACGCGCTCCTGCTGCTGCTCTTTGCTCAGTGTGGGCCACAGACGACTCTGCTCAGACGCCAACTCCAGGGCACTCCGCTGCTTCTGGCCTCCAACGCCCTCCATGTCCTGAAAGAGGCAGAGGCAAAATAAATCTTTTATACATCCATTTTTTGGCCATAAAGTGAAATATTATAACAACGTACATTAACTGTTCTAATTTTAATATATTTTAAAATGTAATTAATTCCTGTGATCAAAGCTGAACTTTCAGCATTATTACTTCACCCTTTAGTGTTGCATGATCCTTCAGATATCATTCTAATATGGTTAAAATTAAATTAAATTAAATAAAAAAATTAAATTAAATAAGATTAAATTAAATTAAATATAAATATAAATAAATAAAATAACTTACAGGGTCTCCCTCCTCGCCGTTCTCCAGATACAGTGCCCGGATGTGTTTCTGAACATCGCTGTAAAACATGGCCTCCCAGAACTGCATGTTCGTCCACACCATGTGCTCCTGAACGCAGCTGTAGGCGAACTGAGTGATGCCTCCACCCAGTTTCTGTAATGAAAATGGACGCTGTAAATTCACACGTTAAACTCTGTAAAATCCCCCCTTTATCCAGTACTTTGTTACAACAGACATGCAATCAGTCATCATTACTGAACTTCTCAAGCCAGTAAAATATGTCCACGTAGCCATTCATTACCACGAAATAAGCTGGGAACATTAGCAAACTTAATAAATATGGATAGTTATATACCAAATAAATAAATACATACATGTGCATTAAATATGTATTTGAATTGAACCTATTTAAACTATTTAAGAAATATGAATGTGTGTAGTATAGTACACCTACAGATCCTCATTCACATCTTTACTCACCCGACAGAAGGCGGTGACCAATGGCAGCAGGGCAGCAGCAATACCATGTTCATCCATATGTGAGCAATCCTGAAAATAAAAATAGATGTGTATTTTATACAATACACAATTTATGGAGGCATGTGATGATAACACAATCAACAGCAATCATAAACTAAACCAAAACATCATATTTTCCACTTCCTTATTGCGTAACAGCTTTCTCATAAATGTTCTGTGAGTGATTCTTTGAAAGAAGACACTCCTGTGTTTTACCTGCAGGGTGCAGTTCATCATGCGGACGATGTAGTCAAACTGTTGGTCGTCGAGAACGGCTCTGTTCTGCAGCACGTGCAGGTTGAGTTCCTGGGTCAGACAAACGCGCGCCGCTCTGCCTTTCAGAGCCCGTAACACTGCCGGCATTAACTGCAGACACAAAAAAAACAATTGAACACACACCCATAGACACAAATACACTCATTTGACATCATAAATGCTTCAGCAGAAACAGAGATCATAAATCTGGGTTATGTTTAACAGAAAAACATAAATAAGACGTGTGGTGTGTACCTTCTTGGCTTCCAGCATCTTGCTGTCAAAAATGTATGTGATGCAGTTCCTGACCACCTCTAACCTCCTGGCACTGTTGGCCAGAACATTCCCGTTCCTGTCCACTATGTCAGCTACAAGCCAGAGAGATAAAAACACGAAGATTAGGAAGTTGTGCACACATCAGTTAGAGTATGACAAGTTTATTTGAATCTTATATTTGAGCACAGGAGGTGATTTTTGCTACAACTAGGGCCCTAGGAAAACAGCTTTATTTTTTTCATATGTTTTATAATTACATTTTTTGCAAAAATAAAAGTTTTGAAAATGTATCGCTCATAGAGCATGTCTGATTAATTGAAATAATGAAAATAATGCAACTTTCAAATTTAACAAAAATTATTTAATGCCCTATGAATTTCTTTTTCTCAAATCCAGCTTTATTTTTAACAAATTTTGGTGTGTGTGTGTGTATATATACACTTTTTTTCCCCTCCAGAAATCCCATGCTGTGTTCACATTTTTCTGGGAAATCAATTCTGGTAAACATTTCTTAAAAATGATTTTATTATTCTATTAGTAGTAGTACTCATTACATTAAGTAATATATTCCTGTCACAGTTTCTTCAAGTTAAACCAAACTTTTATTATGAAGGCTTGTGAAGACCTTTACATTTCTATGTTTATATAATATGACAACAGCTTTTTCTCAAAAGAAACTGTAAAATCCACATGAAGCGACTCTCACAGCAGTTCTAGAGATGATGCTCATGTGAGGCGGCAGAGGTTGAAAACAGCACGACCGGTATGTGTGTAGAAAACGACACTATGCGTCTGTGCTATTCGTTCACACAGACACCAGAACAACATACAGGATTCATATTTTTACAGTATTTTTGCAGCCTAATATTCACAGACACTAGTCTATATCATATTTTGAGTTAATTGCATGAATCTACTTTCATTCAGCATTTGGCAAATTCCATGGAATTCCATGTTAGACACAAAATTCTATTTTTATCACTGGATCCTGTGATATAGTCCATGTTTTTTTACATTCCAGAACTCATCAGCCCTATACATCAGAATTGTAATCTCACCTAGTGGAGGTCCTGACGGGACCATGCCCTTCAGTTCGGCCTTAACCACAGGCGGGGCGGTTTTGAGTTTTGCTGTTGCGTGGTCTATAAAGAGCTGCACAGAGACCTCGTCCAGCTGCGGGAAAGTGATCTGTGGGAATCGGGGTTGTGCGCTTTCAGCTGTTCTCTGAACTCTGTGCATGGTTACTGCTGGGTATGGGTTTTCCTTAGGGAAAAAAAATTGTGTTTAGAGACAATATTATAAACAAAAGTATGGTATTCGGTTTGCACAGATATTATCATAAGCTTTCTTGTACAAAAATTCTATCATATCATTTAATAAATGTATTCACATTTTAAAACTAAAATATAACTAGAAATGTTTTCATTTTAAATTTGCTAATTAATTTAAAATTAATGGAAAATTCTAATTTGAGATTTGCTAAAAAATTACATTTGCTAAACTATTAAATTAATGTTGGTAATACTTTAGTATAGGGATTGATTTTTAACATTTTGGCTGTTTGTTAGTATTTACAAAGCACAAATTCTGCATGACCACATTCTACACCCCTAATCTTACAAAATACCTGAACTTAACTACCTTACTAACTATTAACAAGCAGCAAATTAGGAGTTTGAGGCAAAAGTCGTATTCAAATGTTTGTTAATAGAAAGAATTGGACCTTAAAATAAAGTGAACTTAACGTTTAATACAGCAACAGTCCACACACTATTTACTTATTATGTATTCTCCCTCTTGTCATACAAGTCCATAAAAGTAGATATTTTTTAAGAATTCTAATTGGCTGGTTTCAGTTCCAATTGACTTCTACTGTATTTTTTGTCCCTAACATAGAACTCAATAGGAACAGAAACTTAGGGTTACAGGAAATTAATTTTATTCTGTTTTACAGAACAAGCAAGCAATACTGAAATTAATATTCCTTAATAACCTATATTGTACTGATATATTTTGCATCACTAATTGCAAATATTCTTTATTTTTTTTTTTTCTAAATAAAAGTTTGGTAAAAAAATAAATAAATAAAAAACTGCCAGGATGAGACACATGAATTAAACATACATTTTTGAAAAGCTGCTCAGCCAGCTCCTTAATATGCCTCATCACTTTCTGATGATCTCCTGTCTCCTGTCGAATGCGCGCCACCTGATTTGCTATGAGCTATGATGAAAGGAAACAATACAGAAACAATTAGAAAGCTTAATAAACACAAAAAGATGACATCCTTCTCAATTTCCTGTCAGCTATATCCATCCTACACCTGTGACTTACATCATCAAACAGGTCTGTGGCTCGGTAAGGAGGACCCCGCTCGGACACAAACCCAGCGAAAGCCATGCCATCCAGCACCTTC
The DNA here is from genome assembly GCA_032357445.1 of Enteromius radiatus. Classification (NCBI taxonomy): domain Eukaryota; kingdom Metazoa; phylum Chordata; class Actinopteri; order Cypriniformes; family Cyprinidae; genus Enteromius; species Enteromius radiatus. The sequence continues at coordinate 4,398,291 of JAUCMS010000079.1, forward strand.
ATCAGGAAGTCATCCTCAGCTAGCGCTCTCTGCCCCAAAAATGCAGCCTTGAGAGAAAACAGCAAGCTTTAAAGATCCGTCCATGACTTTGTTTGAGCGTTTGTGTCTGACATGCGTCTCTTTAGTACCTTGTGGAAGCGTATGACTGGTTCAGGGTGGATGCGAATTATATGCAAACACCATCGATAGCCCTGAAAGAGCTGCGAGAACAGCCACAGGAAGACAGCGCGGATCTCCTTATCCTGCAGTGCACACAAAACAATGGCACTCTCGTAAAACAATCACTTCCTGCCATGTCACATCCATCACGCACACCTGAATGTTTTCAGTGTCAATAAATACAGTTGCATTTCCAGATGTGACGTCAGATGCTGACGTTTACTCGAGGAAGGAGGAAAAGCATGTTTATAGACCAAAAAGAGATTTCCAAAGAATTTTACCTGAATTTTAAGCGTGGATGGTTGAACGGAAGATGGAGGAAAAGCATGATCAGCCACTTCCAGCTCTGGATCGAGAACCTTTATCAAACAAAACACACACACATTATGATTACTGTACTGTACACTACCTGATTGCCTGCTATATTCATCTAGTCACTGATAAGAAACCTCTCAAGTTTCTTTTCTAGGAAAATAACCAGAGTAAAAAATACAAATAATAACATATGCAAATATATGCTCTGACATCGATAAATGATTAACTATATGTTAAATGATTCAACACATGAAATAAACATTCGTCATAATTTGTTCAAAAACATGTTGAAGGTTTAAATATTATTTAAATATTTATTAATAATAAAAAACTTAAAAATGTTATCATATATATATATATATACATATACATATATATATATATATATATATTCTTTTTTCTTTTTTTTTTACATGATTTTACATGATTGGGGAAAGTTAGATAAATTTTTATCATGTTTTAATGTAATTTATCTTTTTTATTTCATTTCAGTTTTATTGACAAACAAAAACAAAACATTTTAATAAGTTATAGATTTACTTCCTTTAACGAGAATAACACCGTCTGGATGTGGTGGATTTTCATACTTCAAATACCATATGAACATAATTCACTTTTATACCAGTACAACAATTGCAAAATATTTTTATAGTCCATTATTTAGTTAAACAATGAATGCAGAGAATTTTGATTGGTGCATCACACATTTTTTTCTACCCGGACTAACAATGCCACCATTTCACATGTCATAAATCAGTTTAATGTCAGCCGCAACAGTTTAAAACACAATTTTCAATGTGCCCGTGACAAGACAAAACAGCAATAAATCACATATCTTCCTTATTATTCTGAGCTTCTGTTAAGCCACAAAACCATGTTGGTGGTTTGGTTTCGCTACATTTGTATCCCAAAGTCAAATCTAACAAAAAAAGAAATAAAAATCCCACTCCACAGAACTGTATTTAAACATCAAATATGAACTGATGCACTGCGCTTGTGACTTTGTGCAGTAAATCACTTTCAGTGACAACAGAGAAATACTTGTAAAAGATGCATATGTCTTTATTACTGAGCCTGTATCCGAATCTTCCTCGGCGGTGCACACTGTAATTATAGAAAGCTGCTGTCCGGAGCTGAAGCTAATAACAAAACTCACTTAGCTAATTGAAAACATGGAGGATTAGCACAGGACATGGCAGTCGCCTACACAACTATCAGAAGGATCTTTAACCTTATGATAAAGAGCACTAAGGATCAAGAAAGAGAGAACAAAAATCCTGCATTTTCCAGGCAATTAAACAGATGAAATGGGTTTATTACTGAGCCGTGGCCTTCTCTTTTTTCAGCCGTGATTATCATCTCTCTCCCTGAGGGGATGCGGTTATGTGAGCCCTGCTCGCTCAAACATGCATATGCAACCTCAGCCTCTGCCACTTCTGCCGGGATGGTCTGTCTGCCTTGGCGCCAGAGACGCTCATCTCAGAGAGACAACAGTGACTGTGGGACTCTGGGCTTGTTTCCAGGGGGGGCAAAATGTGAACACCACACACATGGACCTTTCTGTGCCAATTTAGATCTAATCTAAACAAACACAGACAGACAACCGAACACTTTTAGGTATGAGCACACAACGGAAAACCCTATTCATTGTCATTTTTCATTTTCCTGAAAAGAAAAACAACTTCCTTTCAGAAAAGATCTAGGCATGAGTCATACTTCATACTGTAAAACAGAAAAGGAAGTTTTCTAATTGTAAACAACATTAAACTGGAATTAAATATAATTACTCATCCGAGTGTGAGGAGAACAAAAAGGAACAATTCAATTGCATATCAGCTGATGAACAAAAAAAAGAAAATGGCATACATAAATTACAAAAACCAATACATGATTTTCGGCTGATAATTGGTAAAGTAAATTAAAAAACAATACATGATTTAATAACAAATGATTAAAAATCCCTGTTAATGGCCGATAATCAATCTTGTATAAATTAAGGAAGCACAGTATAATTATATATTATAGAAATATTTATGGCAAAATATATTTTATACTGAATCATTATATTACAAAAATATTTTTTTGTTATTTAATAAACAATAAGCCTCTGGTACTAATTCACAAGTTAACATAAGTTTGTTGCTATTGTTGTACTGTTAAATGTAAGGGGAAAAAACGTTATTAGTATAGTTTAAAAAAATTATATATATATATATATATATATATATATATATATATA
>JAUCMS010000079.1:4401103-4423397 GCA_032357445.1 Enteromius radiatus
AAAAAAAATATATATATATATATATATATATATATATATATATATATATATATATATTATATTATATACACACACACTAACATTCACACACACATATTATGTGTGTGTGTATATATATATATATATATATATATAAAAGAATTTAACACTTTAAAAAATAAACTATTCAGTGCCATCTGCAGATAACAGGTTTGATTCTCAATGGGAAAACTTTGTTATGCCAAATTAGGACTGTGTAAGGATTTCTAAATGTTTATCCCATGTTTCTAAATTTAGATCCCAAGGATATAATGCCTTTAAATAACATTATACTGACTGAGAAATTATGTGTTAAGTGTTTTATAGATTCTCAATAAGAATCCATTTTTAATAGAATATTGCCCTACTATTCAAACCAATTTAAACCACCATAAACCGCCTTGTAAAGCCACTATCAGCACTATGATCTTTCTTACTTGTAACGTAAACAAGGAAGTATGCATGGTTGAGTAATGTGTGCCGAGAATCGTTTAACTATCGTTATCACCAAACCTCATTTTGATAAAAGAAATATTTCATGTGTTTTTACAACCCCAATTCATTCGTTAAACCTACAACACTTCCTCGGCCTGCAGCGGTTTGTCAAATTAGCTTAATGTCAGCTATGACATTTTTAACTCTGCAAGTGATTACTCAACCCGTGACTTGGCATACATCCACCGAACGGGTAAAACGGGTCGGTTACCATTGAGATGACGGTCTGTGTGTGATGAAGAAGCGGCTCGGGCAGCAGGGATATGTGGACACACTCAGGAATGGTGACGGTCCCTCCGTCCAGGTCTGCAATGATTACATCGAGCTGTGAATAAAACACAGGAAATGGATGTTTATATGGACCGTTATTGTTCTATATTTGCAGATGCAGAAATGTGCATAACATCAACTCATATTTCAAAAATAGGACACTGAGCGAGGCTTTTAGACAAGATCAAACTTGTTAACTCTGATGCACATCAGAGCTGATTCAGACTTTTCTGACAAAAAATGATTAGCCAATGAGACCTGTCTTTTGTTTAAAATTCTGACTAAAGAAGAGTTCAGGTCCAAACAAAGTGACCTCAGGTCATGTATCATTTCCCTGGTATCAAGTATCACATCATCTCTCATCTGGACTCAAGTCATTGCATGTAAACGTTCGAGGATGTACCTTAGAAAACCAAGAAAATACCAGTCTAGGAGGTGGTTTTTAGAGTAAATGCTTATTATTACAGCATAGAAAAAAAAACAACGGTTGATATTTGTTCAATAAACATAAGAAATATTGGTCAGGAATTTCCCATATGACGCAAAAACTGAAAGAAACTCTGTTAAAAATCAACCCTATCACGACCTTTGATACACATCTATGAAAATTTAGTATTTAGGTTTAATCTTTTATAAAACAGGTTGGAGGTCTAAATCTAGACAAAAAAGCAACCAAATATAGTTAGGCAGAAAAGCAAGATGAATAGACAAAAACTAGTCGTCATGCATCAAGATCAGACGTATGAGGGGTTGTGTTGCATGGAATGCTGTATTTTGTAGCACTTGTTTCATCTTGCACCATATGCCAGATATCTGATCAAACCTTATCTCAAAAGGCTAGATGTCCTGTGCTGCATTATGTTCTCTGTTTCACAGCATGAATAAAAAGAGAAAACCTCACCAGCTCCTGGGTCTCGGAGCGGAAGTACGAGTTGACTCCTATGATGAAGGGTGTCGGAGTGCTGAGCACCTCCAGCAGCTTTCCCGGTAAGATGGGAACATACGTAAAACTGGAGAGAAAGAGAAAACACAGACATGGAGGAGGTTAAGATGGTGTTTAAAATTAGGAGAAAAAAAAAAGGAACAATAAATGTAGAGACAACTGGATGATCTCTCCAAAATATGTTTTTAATTGCTTTTTTTATGTTTTCGTATTTTGTATTTTTATTTTAAAAAGTAGACAACAATATAACAACAACAACATTGTTATTATTCTTGTTGTTGTTGTTACAGTAGCGATTGCAAATCTAAATTATTTTATAATAATAAATATGAATATTAATTTTATTATATTACATTTATATAATTATATTTACATTATACCGTTATGAGTAGTTGTAGCAACAAATAATAATAATAAAAATAACAACTCATTTTATAATAATAAACTATACTAATAATCATTATAATAGTTAAAAATAACAATAATAATAAAATAATGTTTTTTTTATTGTTGTAATGGTTGATGTTGTTAATAACAGTAATAAACAATTATTTTCATAATAAGAAACAATATTACATTATTTTATTGCTATAATTATTATTACACTAAAAATGACAAATAAACAAATTATATTTAATTAGTTATTATCAGTAGTAGTAGTAATAACAATAACTAATAATATCATAATAATAATTATAGTTATTATTCATAATAATAGCAATAATAATAAACTAATAATTATTATAATGGTTAATAATAATAATAAAAATAATATAACTTATAATTTCTACTAAATAATTGTTTTTATTGTTGTTGATATAAATAATAGCAAAGACAATACTGATTGTTTTTTAATAAGAAACAACAACGCTGTTATTATTATTATTATTATTATTAAATTGTCAATTTTAATTATTCTAGAAATCTACCGGAAATGTACATTTCATCTTTTATTTAAAAAATGTATTCAAATCTTTTTCAAACAAAGCATTAGTATTCAGTGCCAACATATGTTCTCTCATCACCTGTACTTGAGCGGGAACATGATGGCCAGCAGAGCTCTGCAGGCGTCCGTCAGACGCTGATAGCTGCTGGAGAGGAACAGGATCTTGTGCTCCGTCAGAGCAGCGCAAAAAAGACACAGAACATTCACGATTCCTGCAAAGAGAGAAAGAGAGGTCAGCTGAGCCTAAAAATATCAGTCCCACTTCCCTCGGTTATTTATTTAACAACACAAGGTGGAGATTACACCAACCACATCTGACACTTGACACCAACTGTTGCTGTTTTAATGAAGCTGATTTGCTGTTTACCACCTAAGCCTGCTGCTGATTGGCTTACCAAGCTGTCTGAAAAGCTGGGCCACGCTGCAGCCGCTGACAGGCAGGGAATCGTTTATGGGCGTCTGGATAACCTGCCTGTCGCCCGCGCCGAGTGTTATGGTCCTCTGCAGAGACGGAAAGAAAGATACAGATAAAGAGGTGAGGAAGACAGACCGGGGGATGATAAGAGAAAAGAGTTTTAAGACCTCTTACCACCACCACGGCATTAGGGGAAATATTAAAGTGTGTGCTGTAGGCGGATCGTGGGGTGAGCTAAAGACAGGAGGTTGTTTAACAGAAAAAAAAGGAAGTCGAAGCCATTCGCCATTTATAAAAAGAGAGGTTTTTTTTTTTTTGCCATTTTCATATCTATTTCCTGTTATAAATAAGCCACCTTTACAATGAGTTTTTTAGAGATACAGATACTGTTACAGATTAAAAAAAAGTTTGAAATAATCAGGTTGAGGATGAAAATTTGCTGTCAAGAACATCTCAGAATCACAAAGTATTAACGTCCAGGAGTATAAGGTGAATACTACAATGTGTTGCATTAAAAATGTGTGACCTGGGATCACAAAACCAGGCATAAGTCTCAATTTTATGAACTTGACATTTATTTATCATCTTAAAGCTGAATAAATAAGCTTTCCATAGTTAGGAATGGACAAAATACATTGGTGCAATACTTAGCAATGCACATTACTAATAAACAATAAACTAAAAGTTTTCATATATTTATGGTAGGAAATTTACAAAATGTCTTCATGGAACATCTTTACTTAATAACCTAATTTCCTTTTGACGTAAAAGAAAAATCAATCATTTTGACCCATACAATGTTTTTTTGGCTATTGCTACAAATATACCCCAGCAGCTGAAGACTGGTTTTGTTGTCCAGGGTCACAAATAAGGTACGGTTATGAAAAATGTTATGACTAACATCTGAAGTACCAGCAAACAAACATCATTCATGTTATAATTAATTAGTCCAGAATCATATACAAAATCCCACACACATTGCATATGCCCATTTTAGGACAGTTAATTCAGGTGGAGGTCAGTAAGCGTCAAAAAGAAACCAGTCATTTCAGAGTAGAAGTCAGGACAGGAAGTAAAGACGTGGCTGTAAATGACAGCAGGGTGTGATGTCATCACTTCAAACAGCCACAGCACACAAGTGTTTAACAGCCTCGCATCATGAGCATGTGCATGTTACACACTCCCATAAAATGCTTGCTGCAATGAAACCTCATGACAGGCCCAATCCAAAGCGATAACGAATGCAACTGCACAGAAGCGTCATTTGCAATCATGCATTCATGATGATTAAAGTCACTGTGCACTTGAAGTTTCCCTTCCAAATACAGGAATTTGAAATGAACACAGAAATGCCATGCAATGTGCCTTTTTCTCTCTTTTTTTGGTTTGAAAAAACAAATGAAATTAAATTGCTTATTAAATTTATTCAAAACAAATTTTGCAATTTATAATTTTTTTTTATTTTAAATGTTTTTAAACAAATAACAAAATTGAAAAACAGTTAATAATTAAACTAATTTAAGACTAATTCTGCAATATGTAATATAATATATACATTTACAGAATTTTTATATATTTTTTTAAACGTTAAAAAAAGTTATATATACAATTTACAGATTTCTAACTTATTTTAAATGTTAAAATGTTTCAAACAAAATATGTAAAATATTACAAAAACAAGTTAAATCAAATTTTAAAAACAAACCAAAACAAAATAATAATTTGTATCTTAAGTATTTTTATTTATTGTAAATTATATTTGAATTATATATTTTAAAATTTACATTTATCTTTAAAATGTACACAATGTAAAAAATAATAAATAAAATACATACAAAGTGTTATTCCTATGTTACATAATATTTAAAATTCTTGTAACATAGGAATAACACTTAAACACTATAACATAAAATTCTTTAAACTAAAAATAAATAATACCATTTTATTTTTAAACATTTATTTTTTTCAATCAAAGGGCTCATTTACCTTAATGTACTGTTGTTAAATTTTATTTAATTTTTTTTAAATCATTAAATTAATCAGCCTCATTAGTTTATCATCCTGGGATGCATATCCCAAAAGAGTCTAAATTAACCATAGAAGCTTAAAAGCCATTGGCAATGACTTTAAGGTTACAATGCCTCTGAGAAACACAGCTCTGATGCATGTTAGTATTGTGTTTCCAGGAATCGACAGCCTTGATCTTAAGCTAGTGCAAGAAACTAGTGCATGCCTTCAACAACCACAGCAACAGGAGAGGAGTGATGCTGTTTTGACCCAATCAGTGATTGAACGACAAGTTAGTCGCATACTGGATCGTTTTTGAACATATTTTCTGTGATCTAATTGATTCCCCTGATGTTGAGTCGGTGTGGGGAGCAAAACAAAGGGGATAGCAGGATTGACAGAGAGAGAAAGAGCTGAACGAAATCAAATGGGGCGTACCGAGCTCTCCTCTTTGTCGTCCTGGCCCGGCTAGATTAGCACACACAGCAACACAAAATACATACCATTAGACACACCAAAATTTAGACATTACATTAGAGAGAGAGAAAAAAAAAAAAGAAATAGCAAAAAGCAAACAAGGAAATACATGACAATATGCAAAACACAAGGTCGTGATGATAAAACATAGCTGTGAGGGCAAGGGTCAGAGAATTATGAATGGCGTATAAAACCCTCCCTGAAACAGAAAGTGAGGCCTGGGAAAATCTGACTTGCGTAACAGATTATATATTACATTGATGACTTCTGGTATGGCCGTATTGATACGGATTATCTTGTGACTGGGAAAATAAAACGGACATGTTTAACTTGGCATTGCAGTCAAGGGTCAGGGACAGTAAAACATGCCCTTCAGGAAATCTAAAATAAAGAAAACTCAATGGATTCTCAGCACTGCTGCAGAAAAAAATCCTCTAATGCAGACACAGACTTTTGACCAAGTCACACCTGACTCAACAATACCACTGGCTTCCCAACATACAGATGTGTGCCAAACGCCTTGTTTCTATCACAGTGATTTCATTTCACTAGCTGAGACTTTTATTAAATCCAGACATGTTTACATTTATGTTTGAATATTTAAAGCCGAGAAAAAAAATAATTGTACAGTTAAAATTTAAAAACTTAATTTTAAATGTAATACCTTCTAAGCAAAATAATAATAGCATTCCTTTAATAATTTTAATAAGTTAATATATTAATTTTTGCATTACTGAGTAATGAATAGTGATTAGGTCTAATTAAAATATAAAAATAATATAAATAATATAAATAAACTTTTTTTCCAAGTCTTGCAATGATGTTTGAAATTATTATATGGCTAAAAAGGTAACATTTTTCTACTAATCCATATTTTGGCCTAAATGATTGCTAGTAGATCATGAGATAAATCTTTAATTCATTAACTAAATTACAGCAAAAATATTTTTTATATATTTATACATTTTTTATATTAAAATGTTTATTTTTATTTTTTATATAAAACTTTTTATAAATGTAAAATATTTTAATATGTATTATTTTTATCTTTAAAATGTACAAATGAAAGAACTTGAAAACTTAAAAGAAAAAGTTTTTTAGTAATATTAATATTTATGATTCGAAACATCATGTTTTTCCATATCAAGATGGTAATTAGGGCTAATAAAAATTAAATATAAATATTATAAATAAAGTTACTTGCAATGATGTTTGATATCATTAAATGGCTAAAATAGTAATGTTTACTTGACCAAACCAATGGTTTTTTTTTTGTTATTTTTAGTCAATAAATAAAATACAGCAAAAATACTTCCTATAAAAAAGGAAAAAGACGTAAGAATCTATATATATATATATATATATATGTATCTTCCTTTATCCAAATTTGATAATCCTTCAATTCTGAACAATGAATTTAAGACAATATTACTTTAATGACCTTACAACATAAAGAAACATACACATGTGTCTATTTATTAATATAGAAATAAATACAGTCTTCTGTTCGGTTTTATTGTCCACTAATGGGTATTAGCGTTTGCATTTATCTGCTTATCATTACAGCCTAAATTATGGTTAATTAAATCAGAAACTGAACACTTCATCACAAATGTCACAATAAACCTAATTTTCAAGTGGAAAGCTTTAACATGATACGTTACACACAAAACACTCCCTTTCCAATGCACACAAGATAAGCAGAACAATCAAGATGCAGCGCTGAAGCTGTAGTATGTCGTTTTGCGTGTTTCTAAGGCTGTCATTCACACACGCCGCAGTGTGCTTAGACACCATCTGCCACCGTCCCAGCCCATATGTTCAGTCCACGCCAAACACCGGCCCCATAAGCCTCTGTGTGTAAGTGTGTGTGAGGAGGCGCTTAAATGTTTATCCGTGCACTGTCCCATAAAACAATCAATAAGCAGATGAAAGAAACTGCCACCAAAACAAATATGACTGATGCATTTCAGGTGCAACTGATTACAGCCAAAGAATCAGGAAGTAATAAGGCACAATGTTGATTCTCATGAGCAGCAGTGATTTCAAATAACTGAGAAAAGCAAAGCGTAGATTGATTGATTGATTGATTGATTGTCAGGCAGAATCACAGATGGGTTGATTGGTTGAAGCTACTCGAAGGTAAATGTTACCTGGAAACAACCCAGTAGCCAGTCAGTTAAACTACAAAGAGGGGGGTCATTTATCTGGAACACAAGGGAGTCAGGTTTACACTTCAGAGGGAGGGAATCACAAAAAACGCACGTCAGATTGAGAATATAAGAACGTGAGCATGTTACACAGAAACCATTCATAACTTCAAGCGATGGTCCAAAAGCCCCATTCATCTTCATTATAAGGAAAATGAGTATCCTGGATATTCTTCAAACCATCTTTTGGTGTTTTGGAGATATAAGATTTTATTAAAAAGCTAATTGGTGAAACATATTAACTAGGTTTATCTTTATATATATGTTAAGTTTGTACATGGTACATAGTATTCAGGGTCATCAAATGTACATCATTCAGAGGAGGGAACATATGATTGTCAAGACTAAAGCATCTGTGTCTTCCATAATAGTCACTACCCATGATGCAAAGCATCATATCTGTGATATCTACAGAGATAAACACACATTTACGCATAGATAATGAAAGTCTGTGTTGAAGAGAAGTCAAAAGACAATGCATACAGACATTGGATGTCTTTTAATTAAATACATGGCTCACCTGAGAGCCTCCAGCTATAGGAATGATGCAGGTGAGGAGGTTTCCAATCACCGTTTCCATAGGAACAGTGAGGCCATCCACGTGAACGGTGTAGATGAGACTCAAGCAGTTCTGCAGAGTAAAGAGACACAAGGTAGTGTTTAAATAAAGGAAAATGTAATAACATCTAACCTTTATTGCTATATTTTATTATTTACTTTTTATAGATTGAGACAAGGCAGTAAATAATTTGGAAAATGTTATCAGGACAAACCACAAGCTCTGCATAAAACTGCATATACATTGGTTTCCTGTTTAACATCCCAAAATCTGTGGATTTTATTGTCACCAAGGTAACATAGGTGAGATTTTAACATAATTATAGGAATTACTCATTTGGATGGATGTGTTTGAAAAAACTGACAAATAGAAATTGTATAGTTTCAAAATGTAGTTTCAGAATATAAAATAATATATATAATACAGTATCATTTTTTGTAAAGAACAAGAAAACAATACTACTACTACAATTAATAAAAACTACATAAAACATTTTAGTTTATATATTTTTATTTAGATATCTAAATATATATATATATATATATATATTTTTTTTTTTTATTAAATATATATAATACTGAAAACGGCCTAAAATAATAATAACATTAATCTTGAGCCAAGACTTATTAGATTCTGTCTCGTGCAACTTTGTGTGCGTCTCTCTTACCCTAAAAACCTCTGTGTGGTCCAAACGGGACACAATGACTAGGCTTTTAGGAGCATATAGTTGAGCGGGCTGGAGCATGTCTGGACTGTCATCTTCATCGGCCTCACTGGGCTCTCCTTTCTGGAGCTGAACACACAAACAATAAAAAAAACACCTTCAAGCTGCACCTAGAATTACTACACTTTAAGTCACTTAAACATTAGATGGCCAATCTACGAAAGAAGCAATCTCTCAACCACAACAATCAATTTTAACACAGCAGTAAATCACCCCACCCATCAGCACCATTGCGTCCTGTTATATAATTCCTGCACGTGCTTGGCACAAACCTGCGGGTTCTCCACGGACTCCCAGAAGGTGAAGCAGGCGCAGTAATGTCGCTCGGAGTTGATGTCTGTGAGAACCGACACAAAGAAAGACGGAGGCTTTCTTTCAGGAACCAGTTGCCATCCACTGGGTTGACAGAACTGAAAAAGACGTCACAAAATTAAAAAGATGGCTTCATCATATCCTATAAAAACACAGCCAGAATTATTTAATTTTGTTGGATAAATCTATCATTTCTGGGACATCCTCTGTATTTGTTTGTGATGGACTTACCAGCTCAAGGCCCTGAGGAAAGGGGTTATCTTCCCAGTCCTTCTCTGGGAAACGCTGGAGAATCCGCCCTTGACCCTCGCTACCTCCTACACAAAAACAAAGAGAAACAAAGGATAAATGAAACCATAAGGAATGAAAGCAGCTCATGTAAAGCTTTGCAAATTTGACTTGACAGAAAATGCCTTTAGTTTAGTTAACATGATAACCCCATAAACCCTTTTTTTCCCTCTGGAAAAACAAACAAACATTAAAAACACATAATATGCTGATAATGAGAACTTCCTGACTTATAAACAAGTAGTGCAAACTTTGTTTATGTCTTTGTATTTTATGTTAATTAGTCGTTTCAAAGTAACACTAAATCCTATTTAATACCTTAATGTCTCTTGTGCATGATTCATCTACGCACAATTTTTGGGAGGAGAAAAGTTCTGCTTTTATAACCTTGTATCAAAAGTATACTTAATTTATACTAATTCACACTTTTAAAAAAAGCACAAAATTATGATATGTAATAACATACTATATATATATATATATATATATATACTATAGATTAAACAAAACTAAAAAGAAACCCCAAAAAAAGAAAAAACAACATCAAAACATTTGAGTTTGAAACTGTATGAAATGGTCTGAAAATAAAAAAAGACAAACCACAGTGTGATAAATATGATAAAGAAACAAAACTAATATGAAACCAATAACACAAAATAAAACATAAAAAGACAAAAACATTTGTGTTAAAAGCTGTAAGAAGTGAGCTGAAAACAATATTTTAAAAAAAGGATAAGATTAAACAAAATTATAGAAAATAAAATAAATCTACAAATATAATGAAGCAAACAAAAAACACTAAACAAAACAAACATCTCAGTGTTTGAATCAGCGTGAAGCAGGCTGAAGATAAAACTGGACATGTAAAATAAAAAGAAAGAAATAATTAACAGACAACAAGAACTGCAAAATAACAAAAACAAAACAAAACCTTTCAGCGAAGTATTAAGAGTTGAATTATGTCACAGCAAGAGAAGACAAACAGCACCTGCCCGGGCTTTCGTCAGCTAAACAAAACCATACAGACCCAGCATAAAACAAACAATGACTGGGCCGTCTCCCAAGACCCCGCACAAGAAACAGAAAGCACACACAAATTAAATCATTTTCCAGGGCTGCATGATCCAGTGTACAGCGCAGACATCACTCCAAAAGACCATCACTTAGGAATTCATCTGCCTTTTGAACATCTTATCAGATATGAGCACAACTAAACACACACACACACTACAGAGCTACAGAAGATCTGTTGAACAGCAAGCATTGTGAAATTAAACACAGGAATGGTTTGTGTCAGTTACAAAATGCTCATTGCTCAGAGGAATCATGGGATTTGAGCCTGAGTTCATTTAGACAGCTGTCCCTCTTCACCCAGAATAAATGAGTTAGCAACCCAATCCCTGCGCTGACGGCATGATGACCAGCAGGACAAGACTAAGTGTCAAACTGAAGACTTATCCAAGAAAAGCCCTCCTTTTGAGTCAAGGACAAAAGGTTAAGAGGTTAAGATTGCACACTTAACTTGAGCCTAGAACAATTCTAAACATTGAACTTCCCATTCCTCAATAAAAATTTAAAATTTAAAAATTCGTAAAAATCCTATAAAATTTTTATTTTCATTACTTCTTCATGAAAGTGCAGAAAATATAATTATATAATACTTAAAATAATACTTAAAATAAAAGGAAATAATAGTATTTTATTATTATTATTATTTTACCTGAATGCATCACTTTCTATGTTGCTTCTGCAACTAGAATAAACAAAAAAACTGCTTTAAAATTAAATTTTAAAATAAAAAAATAAATTACATTTTTAAAAAAAATAGTTTTAAATTTTAATTTTAAATCTCACAAACACAGAGTTTGGGACATTTTAAGAGATTGGTTGAATGATTAATGTGGGGCATGCACATGGCAGATGGGGTTAAAATAAACGGTGTGAACAGCCACACCTTTCTTCTTACATCAGCTCGGGCTCATGAAGAGTGTCATGTTTACTGGAGAGTGATCCAGGTGAGCCATAAACAGTGATGCATTGCGGGAAGTCAACTAAAGGTTGGTACGTGCAGCCTGGGTGTCATCAAACAAGTCTGGAGTTGGAATAAGACTTTAACCTCTCCCTGAGCAAAGAAGCTAAGCTTCTAGCCACTGAAAGCTAGACAACAAATATCAACAGAAACTGGTGCAAATGACTACTACTGAATATTAGTTATATTAGTAATATTATTAAAAATTCCTACACATTCTGATCAATGTCTACCTTGCATTTTTCAATGAAATATAATCTTAACTAAAGAAATACTAAAGAACTCTCAATACAGAAATACTTAATTTCCATTACTTTGTATTAATTTCAATAACCCTAACCTTATAATAAACAAATACAAATTGATAAAGTAATACACTACTAATTTGAAAAAATGAAATAATTAAAAAAAACAAAACTTCTGATTTTCCCTTTCACTTATTTCCTCACAGTCTAGACCAACTGGGTGGTAAAACCCTTAAAAAAAAGGAAAGACTCCAGATGCAATTCTGCTGGATAACAGGCAAAATAATACCTGGAGGCAATCTGGAGCATGTCCAAAATACAGGCACCACAATAGAGCCTATTCACAACACTGTACGCTGCCAAAATTAGCCTGTTGTAAAAATGATCTTTGGATGGCACTGGTCTGGAAGATTAAGCCGGCCGGTGGAGAGGAAATGCACCAACTTGAGGTGATATTCATATACAGCTGTGGCCAGCTGCCAGAGCCCCGAGGAGGTCACTCTACACTCGATCCCCATTTAGTGGAACTGACATGTTATCGCTCCAGGATAAAAGTGTAGAGTCAGGATTAGTTTCGTTTTCCTTTGCAAAAAAAAAAATAAAAAATTTAAATATCAAGACAAGCAGCCAAGAAACGAATCTGAGCCAGAATCAGCGTGCCAAAATCAAACTGATTTTTGAGGCCTCCAACGTGTTGGGAAATCTAAAACTCGCTTTCGTTCCCACCCCTCCTATTTTCCGCTATCTCAGAATGAGAGCGAAAGCGACTAGATGAGTGAAGGAGAAAAAGAGACGTCCAAGCACAAGCAGGCACTGTTCTCTAAACACTAATTCACTCATGCCGATTCCAACATTCCGTGACATTCCGATTCCAGAACTCTGGTGCTCCCAGATAACAGCTGAGTCGGCAAACGATGCAAAAACTCCCCCGAGTGGAACGTTGTGAAAGGCCTAAACCCAAGTTATCAACACATACACATGCATTTAGCACATTTAAACCCAAAATGCACAAGTAGGAATGCCGCATGCAAGGCTTTGGACAAATCAGAGGAGAGTTCTGACCTCATTTTTGGACTCTAGGGACAAACAAAAAGCTTGGAGCCGAGGACAAACCCACAGCCAGTTGGAGTCAATGTGAGTCTGAGAACCTTCTGAAATCTGACAAGCAAAAATGGGGTCAGAGGGATTTTTTGGAGGCCACATAAGCCGTGGTGGTTTGAATGATCTTCCAATCCACCTTATTTGTGAGACCAGACTACCAGCAACCTTGCACTTAAAACTTTGGCTCTTGAATTGGGTCGTATGGTACATGGACATGGGGAAAGTGCTTGGATAATCTTATATGGACATATGAGACTTAAAAAAATCTTTTCCAGACAGAAGGCAATGCTCAGATGCATGCGATTCAAAAGTTAGCAACATGAACTGTCCATTACTATTTGCTTCTGCAATTTTCACATGATTTTTACCACAAAAGAGTACTGTGAACTTATTACGGGGACAATCCCTTGGATCTACCTCTCATTTGCAGAAATCGAATCGGTCCTGACCTTTTACTGCTACACCACATCACCTACTCATTTAACAAGGCCTCTAAAGAGCTTACACAACCTGCTTAAAATCTGTTTATAGGTGAGACTTTAAACAAATGAATGGGTCACACAACTACAAAGCTCTCAAATCTCATTTATGCAATTTGAATACGTACAGATTAAAATTTACTAAGTTGACATCAGTTATGAGACACATTATTTGTCAAAAGCCATAATTACCCTCACACCTGACATACCTTGGCAAATTTAAATCAATACTGTAAAAAAACAAAAACGGAAAACCATCTACATAATAACGTTGGTAAACAATTGCACATTACTCATTTACTTACTCCAAGCCAAAATGAAAATGTGCCATTATATCAAAATATCTTAAATTGTGAAATATTGTTACATTGTCATTCAGTGTAACACAATATTGATGTAAAATTTGTAATAACATGCTTATTCTGACTTATACACATTAAAATATATAAAAGAATAAGGGAGCATATAAAATTTTACTGTGTTTTTAACTAGTAAAGCATACTTACTGACAACTGGGCAAAACGTGGCAAATTTTTAAAATTTTAAATTACAACTAATTAGTATCTAAGGTCAAAGTATTTAGTCTTTTAATATGTCATAAATCCATTTTTGTTGTAAATATCACTGACAAGATTGTTACACTGAATTATATTTTAGTGGGTGTCTTCTGTAAATCAGGGGAAAATGTATCATTTATTTTTGGCTCCAAAAACAACTTGAAATTTTAAATTCCAATTAAATTAAACAGAAAAAAAACATTTTGGAGGCAAAAACAACAACAATTTAAGTCAGTATTACCCTTACTTAATCTTTTTTCACCTTTGACCCACAGGGAATGAAAATCATACAAATTTGATATGACAAATAATGACAGGATTTTTATTTTTTGGACTAGCCTTTCCTTTAATATAAACCACAGACTCATTATCCCTCATTTCTGTCAAACAGCATAAAGGTTATCTTTTTTTTGTAGTAGGTCTGACACACAGCCTCCCTACAACCTGAATGCTAATATTTCAAAGCACTTCCGTTTTATCCGGCTCTACTATGACTCACTAGTGCATCTGGTTATTAATAGGGAAATTTCAAGCCCTCCTTCACACAGGATCTGAGAGAGAAGCCACGAGACAATCACACCGCCCTGCTAGTCAGACTGAAGCAGGTGAAGTGAAACCGAACACAGGTGACCAACTACAGCAATCACAAGATTCTATTAAAAAAAACACAATGAGGAAATTAATGCATAGCAACAATGTGGCATTCATGCATTAATCAAAGAGAGGACGACTAAACTACATGGCCAGGCCATGAGTAATACAGACTTACTTAATATGCAGAAAATGCATTCTGAAGCAACGACGCCTGTGCCCTGCAGGAATTCACTATCACGCTTGTGTAAGAGACAGACATGCAGCGTGGTTGTGACTCTGTGTTAGCGCATGTGGGTGGGGTGGCCAAAAACAAGTATGTTGGCTCGCAAAGAGAAAAGTCTGGCTCGCATTATACAAGTTCTCAATCGTGCAAAGAATGTGGTAAAGTAACCTGCCAATTTTTCACTATTTCACTATGGTCTAGTCTTAAAAGCTGTCTCTTCAGGAGCTCAGTGCAGATTCTAGAGAAAGGCTTGGCAATGTGTCAACGTGTCAAAACCAGAAAACCGCAGCCTGCTCCGAAGGCCCGCGCCCCACATTGTCAAAACAGAGTGTCGCTATGGCTGCCAGGACCTGAGAGGCCACGGTTATGCGTGTCAGGGAGTACAGCACAAGCTAGGTGGGCAGACACAGGAAGTTATCAACCATCATCTATTGCAGTGGTTCTCAACTGTTGGGTTGTGACCTAAAAATAAATAGTAAGTGTTAAAAAAAAAAAAAAAAAAAAAAAAAATTGGGGAAAGGTAAATGTAAGGAAGCTAAACATATTCAAAATACTGATTAATAAAAAAATTAAGAGTCTGAAGTATGTGTTGTGTATCATGTGGGTAGTTGACAAATTGGGCCGTCTCCTATGGTGTGACACAGCAAAAGCAAATTACATGAGAAAAACATATCTTAGAGTTACAAACAGCATGAGAGAGCTTCATCTTCAATGATAGAGGTTGCAAGTTTTTTTTGCTGTTACATCATTTATATGTCAATAAGATATTCTTATTCTTAACTGTCTATGTTGAAAATGTTTGCATTGTTTAAATGTTTTTGCATTTAAATGCATTTTTCAGGATTCTTTGATGAATATAAAATCCAAAAACTGCTTTTTGCAAAACCAAATCCAATATTGGATATTTTATATTTAGTTTAGGTGAACATCAGGTGATTGGAAAAGTAAAGCTTACACTTAAACAATAATAACCCTTTAATTTTACTGTTTTTGATTTATTTAGACAAAACAGTAAAAATGTAATTCTAGTTAACATCCAAAACAAAATGATCAGCATGTTGATATCAGCCAGATTTACACATCCCTAGTAAAGATCTAATTCTGATGTAAGATTAACGGCTAGAGAGTAAATGACTCAATGCACCTTGTATTAATTCAGACTCAAACTCTTGGCGTTGGTCATTCTGGGTGGACTTGCACTGAGAGAATTGCATCTGCCAAAAACTGCTGTTGCTCAGGGATACAGACAGAGCAGTTTTCTTTTCTTTCTGTGCAGAAAAGCTCTTCAACAAACTCACATCCTTCCTGCAAGCCAGCAACCACCCGTCCCACAACCGCATTCAGCCCGGGCTGCTGTTTCAATAGAGGAAATACTAAAGGCTCAACATACTTTTTATAGAGAGCGCGCCGGTTTTTCACAACAAAACAACACCTTATCGCCGCTTTGAAATACAACGTGGCTTTTGGTGTCATAAAATAAAAATGATCAGCAGTTTTACAAACCCTAACATTTTCTATTTGTTTTCCGAGCCACAGTGACGTCAGCGATGTGTGAAACTGTGGGGCTCTCATGTCTGCATTCTATGCAAAGACCTGCGGTTTCGATATTTTAAGGCACTTTGGTTTTTAGTGGACAAGTACCGGCCTTTCCAAAAACTCTTAAAGAGCTTATGTGTTTCTGAGACAAACTAATGTCAAATCATGAGACATAAATCGAGTTTTATTTAGATTGCAGATAAAGACTCTCACAGACACTGACACAGAGGCATTAACAAGGATTAGGGCTGGGCGATGCAATGATATTTATTTGGCCATTAAGTTTTCTAAAGGCCACATCAGTAGACTAGCTTACACCCTAACACCCTCACTGCCATGTGACAGACAATGATGAGTGTTAAGTCTAAATCAGTTCATAACATTGTCACCATAAGTGTGGCGTTTTTTTATGTATTAAGTAATATTATTATTACTATTATTATTTTAAATATTATTCCGTTTATTAATGAAAAATTGTGTTTGAAAACAAATCTTTATTTTCAACAGTTTTTAAAATGTTTAATATTATTTAACTGCATAAATATTCTAAATTTAATTATAACAATAATGGCTGTTGTTCAAAATGATGGATAAATAATTAAAAAAATAAAAGTATATTTTAAATACCATCAAAATGCTAAGTTCATACAAGGATACACATATGTTTTATATATTTCTGTATATTATATTATATTATAAGTTTTTTCTTGTTAATTAATGAAAAAATTAAATTAAAATAATACATGATAATAATAATAAAAATAATGTTGTTGTTGTTGTTTTTATTAACCAACATTTTTGTGTTTACTAGTGAAAAATAATGGGTGAAAACAACCTAAAATTAATAATATTAACAAGGGTTTTTTATTTTAACAAGTACTTTTTTTTATTTTATTGCATTGCATTAAAAGTTCTAAATTTACTTTGAAACAAAGGCTGTTTGGACAAAATTAACAATGAATAAATAATGTAACTAACAAAACATAAAAAATAAAAAAAATAATAAAACATTTTTTTAAAATGTGTAAATAGTCAAAATGCTGACAAATATTGTATACGTTTTTGGCCAAGCCCTAATAAGGATACGCACACGTCTTCTCAACTAATCTCTTCAGGATACTAAACAAACACAGACACCCCTTCTCTATCACACACTTAATATATTTAACTAACCTCCGGCGGACATTTACTAAGAGATAAGCAGGTACGCTTTAGGTTCATTGTACACCTTGCCTGTGACAGATATCCTGCATGAAATGCAAAAAGCAAATTGAAAGAGCGCACTTGGACTCCTTTTGCTTACACCGGGCTCTAGAGTGCAACCAATTTGGTCACATATGCAAATTAATTTCTCAATGGTGCGACTAAAAAATATCTGTGGTCACACCGGTGCGACCAGCCGTTTGATGGGAAGAAATAAAGTCTCCGCAGCTCTGAAGGTCTCCCTGTGGTTCAACAACAGACACACAAGTTGACTGAATTTGTCGCACCATGCAGTCTAGACAGAAGAATAGGTTTTATTGTATTTTGTTGCATCGCACCATGCTGCTCACGTCCGGTGTAGATACGGCGAGAGAGAGGTGAGTAGTCTAGGCCTGTCAGATAAACAGAGTGCATGTAGCCGTGGATGATAAGAGAAGATGAACAAAACGATTGACAACTTATTCTTTAAAAATGATAACTGTGCTGGTGCACCTAAGAAAGTGCACCAATGCAACCAGTGCAAAAAGTTAGTCTACAGCCCTGTTACGTAATGTTGCCGTCATTAGATTGGCATTCCACCTCAGCAAAAAATTCCAAGCCTTCCAACAGGGTTTGGAAATCATATGGAAAGTAGTAGTGAAATTAGCATCAGGGTTAGTCAGTTCCCCACCGCCAAGGCCAGGAGAGAGGCAGCCAACAGACATGAGGCTGTGCCCGGTGTTTAGATCGAGTAAACTGATTATGAGCACTGGGAATTGAGGGAAAATACACAGAAGATGAACTAGTACATAAAGCATCAACAGAGTGGCGTAGATGTTTGACGTCTATCTGACAATCACACAAAAAACAATCATTAGCTCGCTATGCTCCCACAGAAAACGCTCTGTGAGAAAGCATCTGTGGTATGCTGACGATTTGCACAAGAAATCGTTTTAACTTGCCAGTCACTGAGAAAAATGACACTTACAGTAGAAATCTGTGGGTCAAGATTTGCATAATACACCGTTTCAAAACTACAGCCACAAAATATTACACATGTTAACTTGAGACTAGTTATGCAAACTTAAACTGAATTTTTCCTTAGTTTTGACCACATACCTTGATTTCACTGTAAGTGCCTAACATGTTTTCACAAACTAAACAGAAAAAAAAATGTGGTATTTGACAGCAGGTTGCAAATGATACTGGTTAAAAAAAAAAAAAAAATCATAGATTAAATGCTATCAAAGTCTACCTTGAAATTGGATTCGCAAGGTTATTTTGTCTCTATATGTAAGGCCTAAAGCTTCTCATGCTTTTCACTCAACACTTAAAGTGACTGCTTCTCATGCTGTATTAATGATTCGTGTCTATGTTAGATGACTCAGAAAATGTGTAATACTGGCAAAATAATAACAACTGACTCAAAATCTGAGTACAAAATTAACACTCGCCAGGCGCCAAATGACAGCTTTAGAGTAACTGAGTGACAGGTCAAAAAAAAAAGTAAAGTAAAACGAATTGCAAAAATTATAGTCTAACCTTTACTGGCGTATGTAATCAATTAAAAAACAAATAAAAACATACAATACAATAAAACTACATTAAAAAAAACATTCAAAGAGAGAATAACTAAATTAAACAAGACTAAAATTAATAATTTCGCATTAATTATTATTATTATATAATTTGTATGTTTAGATATTTAATAAAAATACAATATTATTAGTAATTACAAAATTATAATATAAATTATAACATAAAATATTCTATCATGCCTATCATGTTATTATTGGTAGTATTATTAATAAGAAACATTATTATTTTTATTATTATTTTTATATATTTATATAATTATTACTATAATTTATATATTTTCATATTATTAAATAAGCAAGTATAACAGAATGTTTATATATAGTGCATATATACACACACATTTATATTTATATATATATATATATATATATACACACACACACTTTTATATAAATGAATGGATCAAAATAGCCTCTGTTGAAGGGAAACCCCCTTAAAGAGACCCTGAAGATCCTACTAACCAGTAACCACATGAGAGCAATAATCTTCACTACACCAAGCCATCCAATCAGATCAGTTTTTCTGCAACTTGTTTTTTTTTTTTTTCCTTTTGGGGGGGGGGGTTCACCTGTTGACCAATCAGCTTCACTGCACTTTCTACCAATCAGGTCATGGTGGGCTGCAGCTGAAACCGAGATTAAGACAGAAAGAGTGGGACACCAGACTATAATTCGTGTCTGAATCCCAACAGCGTTAACGCCAAAGACCCCTAGATATAATCCGGTGGGTCAGCAATGAAAAAAATAGCGGATTTAGAAGAATTACTTCCCGCAAACCCTATAGGCATGTGGAGAACAAGATCTTCAGTCTCCACCCGAGGGGTTTGGGAGGGGGAGAGGGCCACATTCCCAAAATACCAGGGAAGACCATGAAAGCTTTGCGGCTATGGAGAGCTCACTCCCCCTTTCCACCCTGACCTCCGCATCCCTCCACAAGAGACTGTTCATTGACCCACAAGACCTCTGGATATGAAGCACACAAACAGCTATTAACCAACCACTGCTTACCACGCTTCATAACCCGAGCTAAGTATTTTGTGTGAGAAGTAAAAGCTCCAGAGCTGAAAAGTAAGGGATTTTCCTAATGCCTAATGTAGTTCAGATCCTCTTGACACAACAAATAATACAAAAATCTAAAAGATTTCTATTGTAGCAAAGTATTTATACTTTCAATATAAATTCCTAATATGTATTATACAGTAGTTTACCATTCAAAGTTCTGTGTTTTTATCAATATAATTTTTTTAAATATCTATTTTCCAGTTTATGATATTTTATTTAAAATGTAATGTATTCCTGTTATGAAAAGCTGAAGTTTCAGCATTGAAGCTTCAGTGTGATCCTCCAGAAATCATCCTAATGTATTGATTTACTGCTCAAGAAATTTACTTATTATTATCAATGTTGAAAACAGTTGTTTAATATGTTTGTGGAAACCAGGTACATTTTCCATAATAAAACGCTCAAAAGTAAAGCACTTATTTGGGGGAAAGATATCAAGGATGCATTAAATTTATCTAAAAATCACTTTAGGTGCATCTTTGTTGAATAAAAGTATTAATTAAAATGTTACTGATCCTAAAACTTTGAACAGTAAGCTTATAGTTTTATATTTAAATACAATTCTTCTTCTTTCTTTTTTTTTTTTTTACCATAGTTTTGCCATAGTATAGTTTTAAAATTTGCAGTAACAAGAAAATACTTACTGAACTACTTAATTTATTTTTTAAGTCCTAATATTCATTATTACTAAATAATGCTCCATGGGCGTGACGTCTGAGGCTGACACTACATACTATAATAATAATACATTATGAAATATATCAAAAAAAAATTATAAATCATATTATAGATGTTGAAATGTAACTATAAATAAAATTAAAACACATTCTGATAAAGCATATTAACTAAAAACACCCTTTCAACAATCATACTTCCAAGACTTTTACGATTAAAAGTCACTCTCACAGTTTTGACAAAACCTCATCTACATAAGCCACAAAACATACATATCTTTGGGGTCAGTTTCAATTTGCAACATCATTCAACAATCACACTAAACCAAATATTTGGATTTGCAAGCAAATGCAGAAGATTAACAATGCAGTACTGGCCCAATGAAGCACATGACACTTCCATCGACTGACTCACACGGCTCTGGGACAGCAGCCTGACAGTGTCACGTGAGTTCACCACAATCTTATTGAAACTTGACGACAAGGAGTTTCAAATGTATATACTTGTTTTTGAGTATACAGTGCATGACTGTGCATATGCATACAATCAAAAGGCATGCAAAAAAAGATGGAAAGTGTGTGTGTGTGTGTGTGTGTGTGCACTGAGCCCCCGTGTCTCCCAGAATGAGGGCAATCTCCATTGCCCTCTAGCCCCTTGGCTGCCATATGAATGAGAAGTATTCATCCACCAGCTGGCCGTCAGAGCTTTGTGGCCATACGCTGCAGGCATGGGGACCAGGCTTCTGTATCCACGGCCCCAGCCACCCTTTCCTCGGCACAGAGCCGTTTATAGTCCAGCCAGATGACCAGAAATGGGGAGTCATGGTAACACAGAAAGGCCGGCCGGCGTATCACGCCATGGCCCCCTTCAGCCTTATTCTTCCTTATGAATGAGAATCTGTACTTGACTGGTGAATATTTCTAGACGTCCGGCTGAGTCAGTGCGTTTATCTAAGGCCGACAGAGAGCTGATCTGTTAAAGGCGGGCCGCTGTGAGCAAGCCACCCCTCTAAAAAAAAAAAAGTTACTACTCCTGCACTATTTGTGTTTCTGTTACTTAATATTATTTGAATGGGGAATCAAAATTTACTTTTATATGTTGTTTGGACATAATAGTGTGTTGGCAGTGTTTCTACACATAAACCCTTAAAAAAAACTTAAAAAGCCATTTTTTCGATTCTTGGATGTGTGATGTCACACAAACGATGAGCTCCGTGGACAGATCACCGGATCCAGATGCCCACACATACACAAGTCATTACACAGTCTAACATGTTAAAATTGAACTGGAAATTAGGTGCTGGGCGTCCAGCCAGAGGAGAACTGGACCCAACTAAGCCTGGTTCTCCC
>JAUCMS010000079.1:4430949-4448734 GCA_032357445.1 Enteromius radiatus
AATGACCCTAAGCACACAGCTAAAATAACGAAGGAGTGGCTTCACAACAACTCTGTGACTGTTCTTGAATGGCCCAGACAGAGTCCTGACTTAAACCTTGTTGAGAATCTCGGAAGAGACCTAAAAATAGCTGTCCAACAATGTTTATCATCCAACCTGACAGAACTGGAGAGGATCTGCAAGGAGGAATGGTAGAGGATCCCCAAATCCAGGTGTGAAAAGACTCATGGCTGTATTCGATCAAAAGGGTGCTTCTTCTAAATACTGAGCAAAGGGTCTGAGGGTCTTAGGACCCTGTGATATTTCAGTTTTTCTTTTTTAATAAATTACAAAAATGTCAACAATTTTGTGTTTTTCTGTGCTGTGTGTACATTAATGAGGAAAAAAATGAATGAATCATTTTAGCAAATGGCTGCAATATAATAAAGAGAGAAAAATGTAATGGGGTCTGAATACTTTCCGTACCTACTGTATACAATTCATATAAAATATGCAATTGCATAAATAAACATTACATTAGAATATTAGTATTGGCATTTTTAAAAGTTAATTAATACAATTATTACAAGACTATTTAAGTATTTTTAAAAATAGTTTTTGAAAAATTACATAAATATATAAATTAACATGAATATACATTTCACATAACAACATTTTTTTTATTTACTATTAATAATAACTTAATCATTCACAACAGGGAATTACTAAAATGTTTATTTCACAATAAAGACCATCTGACTACACTCTATGAAAAAATTTGAGTTGACATTATTTTATTATAAGCATTTGTTTCAGTACCAAGTTTGGTTACTTTTATCTTTTTTGTTGTTGTTCTCACACAGATTATAGTGTGTATAGTAAATTCTGCTTTTTTTTTTGAGTCCCTTACATTTGTGTTTTAACACCAAACATAAAAGATGAAACATGTTGTTTACAGGAAACATCCTGAACAATTCACGTGAGATGGAAAGGAAGTGATATTTGACCAAATTTGGATAAAGAAAGAGACAATAACTAAATATTTTGCCTGAAAATATTGTTCTATTGCTTTTTCTGTCCATTTTTGTTTTCCTCTGTACCTTTCTAAAATATAAAATAGAACATATACTTATTTTATTTCATGTTGGTATTGACATTTTTATGACTGGTACTATGATTTTTATTATTGTTGAATACTGGCAATATTTTATCCAAAACTATCATTCTTACAATAATGAAGTACTTTGATAAAATGTGGTTTATGCTGCTAATTAACTAAAAGTCTAATAAAACATAATGAAAAATGTAACCAGCGTCAGCCAGATTAATCCTGCTCAATGGCAGAGTCATGTGAGGATGATGAAATGACAAGATCGGCGGTCACTGTCTGTTGATGAACCAGCATTCATTCATCTTTTATAACTGCCAGATATTTGATCCACCAGCAAACAGACCTGTGTCTTTGTCTTCATTCATAGAAACTATTTTTGGAAATATGCATCCATTGTTCCCTTGCAGTCACACCCAAATACAACCGCTCAAATAAGACTGCCATTCCCATACACAAATCCATAGTGAAGGCATACAGACGCACTGGCTCATGGGTAAAAAGTAACAGAACAGAAACAGAAGCTACGTAAGCCAATAAATAAACAATTATTTGCTAATAATTTGTATTTTTAGCTGGTTTGGGTCTGTCATGGATAATTAAATGGCAACAAAACTGCCAGTAGGTGGCAGAAAGTCCTTATTTTAATAAATTATCTATTCAAAACGGCTGATTCAATTCGAAACTAAAGAAGTGCCTGCGTCCCAATGTGCATACTACATCTTAAATTCTATGTGATAGTGTTTTAATACTATTTAGGGAGGGTGGATAGTAGGCTATACACATTGGAACGCAGGGAATGAGTCCATCTGAATCACTGGATCACTTGATATATATATATATATATATATATATATATATAGGTTTTTTGTTTTTGTTTCTTTCAAAGTTGGATTATGCCAGCTCTCCTATTGTTTCTCAGTCCCTCACAGTCACACAGCACAATATGTCAGAGGAATATAGGGTTATATGTAAATTCTAATTAAGACAAAATCATACCTTCTCTCTTTTTAAAGAACGTCAGAACCATTTTGGCGCGAATAATTACAGTACCGAGTTCTGATTGGACAATCGCCGTTATTTAATTTGTGAATTACCATAACTTGACAATTTTAATATTTCATGTGCATGATAAGTTTAACTTAATACACTAAAATAATAATCCAAAGGGAATTGTAAGGAGGGGATGCTTCCCCCTCAAGACAAACATGAGTGTAACTGTCCATCACAGCGGTGCAAATAAACTTGACCGTGAGCCATAACAAAGCACTTGACGTAAACATGCGGGAGAAACAAGCTCAGTGGGAACAAGCAAGTTTTCAAATTGATTTAACACAGGGATTTACCATTTCGTCCTACTGGGAAAGAAGGTGGGGGGTGAAATACGTCACTGCTCTTTCTCTATCATTGGAGAGGTTTGTTTTTGAGTTTGAAATGTTTAAGATGTTGTTTATGTGCACTTTGCACGTGATGAGAATTTTACCCTGGGAGTACAAATCCGCAGCAAATTTCACTTTTTAACCCCTCCAAAAAACTGAGCACATTAATCTTTATTCAGTGTAGTAATAGTAGTATTCGCTAGGGGGCAGCAAAAAAGGGAACACAGCTTACTAATATAGCACTATCTATCTATCTACCATCTACCATTAGACTAATGCACTTAAATGACCATTTCTTTACAGTAGGCTATATTGTTATGTGTTGATATTGTATATGGGAGGCCCAAGCTTATGTGTGACCTTATTCTTCTTTTGTACACATTACATGTCATTCTTTTCATAGAATAAGCCTATTGTTCAAGCATTGTGTCAAGCCTTTCTTTATTATTCCTAATTAAATTGCTTTATCCAATCATACGGCCTCTTATCCTCACATTTATTAAAACTCATTATTTATGTGGGAAGCTTTATATCTAAGTCTGATTGAAAACATTTACATTATCATAAGTTTTCGTAAAACCACCACAGCTTAAAAGAAGGCTTGTGTTCCGGTTTGTACCAGATTCATTGGCTGTGGCGTGTAGTTACTCATGTAAACTAATTGGTACATCCAGTGAATGAGAGATCAGAGGAGAAACCAATTGCTCTCATCTGAAATTTGGCTCTAATTCAGAGTTCTCTTGTTACATGATTTTTCATGATTATGTAAATTGAAAACACTGGCCTGAACAAGTGACATATATTGTTGAACTGCGGAGCCGTGAGAGTTTGTGACAATAGCACTTCAATAGTTAATCTAAGATTTTACCCAGAATTTTAAGATCTGTAGAAAATCCCCTTAAATCTTTGTGTATTTGTTATTGTTACTGTTGCCTAAACATGGGCTAAAAAAATCATTAAGAGGTTAAAACTGAACTGAGCTTGTGACATCTCGTTGATTTTTCAAGGAAAAAATGAGACACCGCAAATAATTCAAGTTCAAAGTTTGTTTGTCACATGCTCGGCTGACATTAACACTGCACCATGACAGAAATGAGAGATCAAAAAGAAAAAAGTAAATATTAAATCATATAATTAATGACATGCTGATTTTAAGTTTCACTTCTTGTGAAATATGCATAAATAAGACAACAAGTGCACTCTTCTTTATACAGTACATTTAGGACTTAATATAAAATACTGTAAAGATAATATCACCACCTGTTCCGCAACAACAGTGCAAAAGAAATGTTCTGCAACAGTTGGAAGAGAATGTCTTTCCAATCGATTATCACTGAAACGCACATTGATTAGAGGCGTGTGAGGGTGTGTCTTGCCCTCCTGAATTTCTGGGGAAGTCAACCAGTCTTATAGCATCCTTATCCCCTCTACACACTCACACCAATGCTGAGAGATAAACACAAGAGAAGGGCTTTCCTGAGTATGCAAGTGTGCCAGTAAAAGAGGTGAAAAAGGCTTGTAGCATAATATGTTATATTACTATTTAAATCCTTTCCTTTTGTTGCTGACCACAATGTGTAACAATGCAAAAGCTATTGCTTATCTCATAAAGACATAGTTATAAGACTGTTATATTCAAATTATAATTTAATAGCCTTTTACCAGCAGCCCTAAAAATCAATTTCAAGAAAAGTTGTGAGGAATGTGACACCAATCAAGTTTGCCCGTATATCACAGTGACTCAGACTATGATCCTGGGTGAATAAGGGATTCGACACACCTTTGGAAAATCGCTCTGTAGTCCCGCCCAGGCCATATTTAAACGCCTCAATGTCAGCTGAACCTCAGACTTCACTAGAGCTTGATTTTGGCGAGCGCGTGCGCACCCGTGGGAAAATTCGCGAGACAGTATTGCGCGTGGCATTAGATCTTCACCTGAGATAAAGGTCAGTAACGTTTGAGGCACTTAAATAAAATATACTCAGAATTAGTTTTAAAATAGAACTAAGAAAAAGGAGTTGGCAACTAATTAGAAATGATGCACTAATACTAATACTTTGTGCACGAATTTTGTTAAATTATATAGCCTAACTATTAAATGCAGTTAAGTTTTGAAATTACTACACATATTTTATGCACAGCAAGAGTTTGCAGTAGTCTAAAATGTTTTAATTTGCGCCTGGGGAAAAAAAATATAGTAGCTAACTTAGGCATCAATTAATATTTTGCTCCCCTTACTTTCAGAAACAGCTGAAACATCACAGTACCCTGAAGTTGGACTTTTGGTCTGACTTGGAAGCTTCATTTGCTGGAAATTCAATATTGTCCAGGTGCTTTGGAAGCCCCCTCCTGACCAAGGGGCGTGAGAACATTAATCGCCCACGATGAGAACGCTTTTCCCGGTTTTTGTGTATTGCATCAGCCTGTTCTCCTCACAACTACTGGCTCAACCGGTGAGAAACAGGTAGGAACCGCTTTTTAAATAATTAATTAAAATTTAATCCGTTTCTAATGTTTAACACAAAAGCTTATGTAGGAAAGCTGCATGTGCAGACTTCTGTTGTGAAGTAGCTAATCTAAAGAAGCGCTGAAGGATGAATGAACGGCTGCGCTATAGGCTAGTATTAAAGGAACCGTTCTTTTGAGTCGAATCTTACTAAATGAATCTGCTGAACCAGTTGAATAAACCGGTCTGAGAGATTTCTCGAATCGGACTGAGCTGTTAGAGTCATCAAATCACTGACTTTAAAATCGTATGAAAATGCTACAGAAAGTATACAAAGTAGTGGACAAACTGAGTTTGTATGCAAATAGCATATTATTAAAATGGGCAAAACCTTCTTTTTCATATTAGCCTTGTATTATAAATGTAAATCGCAGGCAAATAAGGATGTTTTGTTTTTTATGCACTGAATAACAACACATTCAAAAAAAGAAGGAAAAAAAACATTGTTAATAAAACCCCTCATAAACAGCAACAAAGTCTAAAACGGCTTTGTTGAAATGTTGTAACCTTGCCGGACGATTCAAAAGAACCGATTCGCTGAAAAGAGTCGAACGTTCAAACTTAATCTTTGCTCCTTCAAAAAGTTAAACACACCTGTTAAAAAAAAAACTAACTGCCGTTTTCAGCAACATTTCGAAGTAGGCTGGCACTAGGAGTGTAACTTATTCTATACAAAAGGAGATTATTAAACAGAGGATGTTATGTCGCGAGCGATAGGCTATTGAAGTGAACAAGGTCAGTTAGGATGGTAGACGTGACAGTATAAACGCACGCGTCCCACTATTCACAGTTGGCTGCCGGCCGGCTTTTTTAGAAAAGCACGTTTTTCAGTACCATTCTATGATGATATTTAGAATATATTAACATACAGTCTGTTATTTAAAAAAATCCGTATCAAATGAGGCGTTCACATAGATTGCATGCACAGATATTGCATTATAAATGTAACTAATTACATTAGTTGAATTGAATCCTGGTGTAAAGAATCACATGACCAGAGCTTTTTCGTCTGCGCCTTTGAAAGATGACGTGTGTTAAACCTCCATCGACAGAAATATGAAATACATCATAAACATAATATTTAAAGGGCCTATCATTATATGTTATTACATTATACTCACATATAAAAAATATGGGGAAGCCCAAAGCCTTATTCCGAATAAGGAACCAAAAAAAAACATTGATTTCAAAGTATTATTACATTAAATTAAAGTAAATGACTTTATTATTGGATTTGATTTTCATTTCCTTTTCCCCTGCAATTTCCTTATTATAAGAAAATCTTCTGTTGGGTCTTTTTTACTACTGTGGTAGTTTCCCACTGATTGCACTTTTCCTGAACCTTTACTGAAAAAGTTTAAAATGAGTTGAAAAATATTTATATAATAACTAGCTTTTAATATATACAATGTAATTTTTTACATTAGGTAAGCAGCGAACATCATTGCATCATGCAATTTTTGGCTCCTAACCTCACAAAACATTAGTCACTTCCCAAAAGATATTGGTGCTCATCATGTGATTAACAGAAGACTTAATTGTGACCGCCATGCCTTCTGATGTGACACAAATCAATGTACAATGTGTTTTTTCTTTTTTTGTGATAAGTGCTACTAAGTCAAGGTTAGTCGAATAAGTAACAGCCTGATTCAAAAATACAATTCTGACAAAATGATATGTCTGTTATCAGCTAATTCAGTCTTTTTTTGGCATTTGATTGGCTGCAAATCTCCAAAAGAGCATACCAAGTAGTTATCCTTGAAAACTGCAATTTTAAAAGCAATGATATTCTGTGTCAAGACATTATTGCTGGCTGACGACTGATGACGGCACTCGAAAGGATTGCTGAGTTATGAGTGTCTCTGTGTGCCCTCTTCTGGCTGACACCTGCTGTGCTCACTTGTGTTTTGCTGAGCTGTGCGTTTCTCTTCATCTTGTTCCTCTACACAATATTGACTTGAGGAACAGAAACACAAACACTGATAAACTATGCTCTAATAAAGCTGCTCTAGAAAATTGCATTCCATAAGTTTAATATAGCCTAGGTTTTTTTTTTTTGGTTTTTTTTAATCACAACCTAACCTTGCCTCCATAGCAGCTCATTTAAATCTTCTGGCACTTTTCTCCACCCTATAATTCCTCATGTGTCAAACCAAAATGTCAAGGATAGATTTTATGTGCCCTTGACCTACAGTATTTACAGTATAATTGTGGCACATGCGAGCCGCATGCTTTTCTCCTGGGTTTCGCGATATTTAATGAGGACATTAGACTGATATTGAGTCACAGATGTCTGATTTACAGTTACACAGTGACAATAAACAACTGATAAATACAGTTTTAAGCAGTTTGTGATTACCGTAATACGTCAGGTGGCTTTAGAGACAATGAAACTTCTGTCATCATTTACTTACCCTCGTTTCACGAGATGCTTGTCTTCTGCAAGCAAAGTGGATCAAATCTCCATAAAATAGTCCCTATCTCATCTAGTTTTTTGTGTTTGACTTTTTGATATCTCTTAGTAGTGTGTTAATTCTTCTTGGAGAACTTTGCGTTCTTTACATGGACTCACTTAGTGTTCGATAAGCATCCATGAGTACACAGAACGTACAGCAACCTTTGCGATACCAGCCAGGGATTTTTTTAGTTTGACATGCTGTGACACACTGTCCTTGAATCAAACATGGCCCGTTCTGGTAGTAAAACATGGCATAGTTTTTTTCCCTTACATAATATCTTGAGGTTTAGTTTGTGGGAGAGTATGCAGAGAGAAGCCAAGCGACAAGTCAAATTTGGAAACTGGATGCTTATTTGCGGTATCGTCTGCATTCCTTGATTGAAATGGTTGTTGGGTCGATTTAGTACTGTGTTAGAGAGGATATATGAAGCTCTTGGTATAATTTAAAGACTTTTTTATAATCTACTATCATAATAAAGACAATTTAAAGGAAGTTGAAGCATCAAAATTATCAATGTTTTTCTCTCGGTTAAGTTTGGTCCCAATATTTGTATTTTTACTATATCGGTTCACACTCGATGGGAATCTGGGCCGGTCATGTTTGGACTTGAGTTATGCAGTTCTCCGTTTACAACATAAACATTAGCGTTTTACACCACACTGCTTGGTCATTATTGCTAGCGGCGAGAGGGAAAACTCATCCGTCAGGCAGAATTCCGTTGTGGATTAGTAACTAAGACCAGAATTCCTTTCTCCTCATCCTCAAGCGGCATGTTTCCACTCTGAACTGAAAGCATAAAAACCATAAAAACAAACCCAAGAGGAGAAACAACTCGAAATGCCCCTAGATACCGCTATACACTAACCATTGACAGGCTCAAATTACTTTTACTTTTTTGAGTTTCGCTATTACAATTCACTGTTTAACTCTTAAAGTGCTGTTTCTCTAAACAGCATCCAATATTTAAGTAATTCACATTTTATATGGATGCTTGGAGAATGTTTACAACGGTTTAGGGGACAATGGTCATTTTCTTTGGTTTCATGAACTAATCTAACATTGGTTAATTTAATTACTCAAATAACTAGTTGTCTCAATTTTATTTCTATCTATCTCCACCCTCACCACCCATTTACTGAATGTAGATTATCAGAATGATATAATTTTTATTTTTTAAGTAATAATTTATTATTGTATTTATTATAATGTGGAATTAAATAAATGAATAAATAAATAGATTTTATAATATATATATATATATATATATATACATACATTTTATAAGTACATTTTATAATATATATATATATAAAATATAAAATTTTATATATATATATATATATATATATATATATATATAAAACACATATACACACACACACCAAATATATTACATAAAAAACTAAATTATATAATAATATGGGTGCAACCACTCCAATAACATTCATTTTGATCCTACTGTTCCTGAGCATAAAATTTGCATTATGTGCCATATGTACCAGGATATATATTGTAGTAACCTGAGAAGGTCACTTGGTTTGACTTATGGTCACGCTACCCATTAAAGAGCATAGGTATTAATTGCTTCTTCTCTGTACGGCTAAATATATCCCGCTTATGACCAATCCACAAACAGCCATGACCAGTTTCAGAGAGGTGCAAAAATCCCAGGCTTACGGCAAGAACAAACAATAATACTGGATTGACCTAACCTGGCTCTCTCAGTGGAGGATCACAGAATAAACCGCAATAAAACATCAAATCTCCTTGTTTTCCAACAAAAACACTGTTCCCACAAGGCATCACAGGGTTTTGGTGGCAGTCTGCCAGCACCAAGCCTGACAAGGGGTGTGCAGCCAGTGGCAATGAGCATGTTGCATTACAGCCGATTAAATCACTCAGATGCAAAGTCCACCTCCAAAGGTGATCAGGCTGATATTTGCTCATTTGATGGATTCAACATGGTTTCTGGGAGTGCCTCGATTATTGAGCGCATTGCAAACAAGAGTTTCTGCAAAACATGATTACCACCTTTATACCAAGATGGGTTGAATTTCGAGGTCCAGGTGCTAATTTTCCTGACTGAACACTAGGCTCAGACTACAAATACCCCAGAATCAGATCCCATTTCATTGCGGTCTGTTAGGTAAATGTCGCCAGGTGAGATTTTTAATTAGCACGTCTGTTCAACTATATGTAAAGTGGCAGCCCTGCTCAAGTTTATTCGTCATCTAACAAAGAAATCACAATGGAATGGATAAACAGGACATTTCTAGAAACAATGGTCACTGTTTGCTGTACAGCAAATATCTCGAGGTCTAGAAAACCCTAGAAATTCCTAGAAAGCCATTCACTATAGAAGGAACATTTTGTTTTCCTCAAAGAATCTTTACAACGGAACAGTTCTAAAATTTAAAATGTAAAAATCTTAAAAATTCTAAAATCTATTGAGCAAAGGAAAGTTCCATGGATGTTTAAACATTTTTTAAATTCGTTCAAGTATAGAAATGTGAGCACATTTAGGATGAGCCACGAGACAGGGTCACCTATCTGCTATTTTAAAGGATTTGAGAAATACTGAGGTGTGATAATGGGGTTTCAGAAGAGGTGAAAGACTTAACGGTTGAAGCTTATCTCTGCTTAAGCACCTAAATGTCGTAGTTGGATCGAGCTCAAAGGGAAACTAGCTTAGCTTTGATCATGTGAAGCTTCTGAGGAGCTTTCCGAGGTGTGGAGATTTGCTGATGAATACACAAAAACTGAAGTACTGACTAACATATTAGACCAGTGGTATGGCGTACATTGAAACAGAGAGAAAATTACTATTCATCCAGGCCACTTTGGGCAGATAATCACTATATTTTAAAGAGGTGGTA
This sequence comes from Enteromius radiatus, assembly GCA_032357445.1. Taxonomy (NCBI): domain Eukaryota; kingdom Metazoa; phylum Chordata; class Actinopteri; order Cypriniformes; family Cyprinidae; genus Enteromius; species Enteromius radiatus. Next base: position 4,441,257 of record JAUCMS010000079.1, read on the forward strand.
TTTTGGTTGACCACAATGCAATGGAAAAAACTAGCCAGCTGCATGTTGTTTGTGCATTGAGAAAGTAAACGTTCTGAGGAAAGAAGATATTCACGAAGTGAGAGAAGAAAAATTATATCTTTAGTAAAAGATATAGGTAAATAATATAACAATATTAAATATTTATTTAATATCAAGTATAAAAAGTGCACAAAATAATGCAAAATAAATAATGAAAGGTCTAATATATTAACAAAAATTGTAAGACTACTGATATATCTGAGTTTTTTTAGCTTTCGAGAGTGTGCATGCAAAAAAATGTCAAAGACATGTCTGGCGATGTCAGCGTTACTCAGCATGCTTTTCGCTAAATTTAGCATGACACAGTGAGATTAGATGGTGTGGTTCAAGCCAGCAATATACCCTGTCATTTCTCAAATTTCAGCTTTAGAGTTTTTGTATAAATGGGTTGCCCTTTTATAGTTATGCTCATCTCAGATTTTTAAGATACAAAGTACAAAATGCATTGTATAAAAGTGCAAAAATGCAGGGAACGTTATGCATCCTGAGTCTAAAAAAATTGTCAGTGTTTCAGGAGGATGCACCTGCCATGAGCTGCTGCTTGCTAATTCTAATTCAAAAAGCAAGGATCTCAGTGTCCAGTCTGTGATAATCAAACAGAGAGCAGGTGGCCTCGGCCATTACAGCAAAACCAGAGTAAATCAAGTGTGTTTGCTGTACACTGTGTCACAAGGAGTCATTCCCTTTTGGACAGTAAGCAGTCGGTGGTTGCTGTAAATGTTTGCACGGTTGACCAAACTGCACATTTAGTATCTGCAGTAAATTATACTAAAATGTTGGATCAAGGCAATTCTGTGCAATAAATAGTTGCATAAACCCAATTTCACCATAAAATGTGCCATTATTTTTATAGTCTTTACAACCACATTCTTTTATAACACAATAAATAAAAAATGTAAGTTGCTATTTATTATTTATTAATAAATGCAAAATATTAAAGTAAAATAAAATAAATCAATTATATGAATGATAAATTATGTATGTATAATTGATCAATTGATAAATGATTATATTAATTATACAATTATTTATTTAATTATTTGCATTCATAAATATTTAAATGTTTAAGTAGCCATGATAGATTGACTACAGGATCAAATATGATCGAGATTGACCCATCAGAATCCACTATTCAAGAATACAACCTATGTGAGTAAAATATTTTTTAAGTGCCATCTCTGTGTCATTTCAGGTTGGACTTCATGACAAGACTCCAGCAGCTTAAAGAGGAAAACACTATCTCTCCAGACGTTACTGAGCGCCCAAACACTGACCATGGCGCCTCCATCGACCGCACCAGTCTATGGAGGGCCATTCTCTCCAAATCACCACCTTCAGGCCCAAGAAGAAACCAATTCCACACCGCTCAGCCAATGGCAGGAGAGTCCATCGTAACGGGAGAAAACCCCAGACACAGAGTTCGTCGAAACGCGCACTCAAAAGGCCACCACAACCATCATCACGCCCAGCTGATGCGTGTCGGATGTGTCCTCGGTACGTGCCAGGTACAAAACCTCAGCCATCGCCTTTACCAACTGGTCGGGCAAAGCGGACGAGAAGACTCGCCCATTAACCCACGCAGTCCACACAGCTACGGATGAGTCTAGAGGGACGTCCGGCTAAAACTAAGACCAAGAAAACAGCGTTACACATATCTGTCATGTTTATTTTATTGCAATAGGATACTGCTGTAGTACTCTTTCCTCCTATCTGCCTTGGTTTTCTGGAGTGTATACTGTGCCTTTTTGGACAGAAAGGACCTCTTGTTACTTGATGGTGAACTTTGAATTCGATGCCTCTCAAACACTTTGACTCCGGCCTCTCATTTTTTGGTACTCTAACTGATTTTTTATTTTCATATTGCGTTAAATCTTCAGATAAGAGATTATTCCGCATTACGTCCCGACTCATCTAAGGCTGTTAACTTCTACACCACTGATCAAACCGGCTGAGCCTTTAATGTGGATTTCGACAAGGTGTGGGATTGGATTTCTGTCAATGTGAGGCTTGTGTGTATTTCAAAAAACTCTGAACCCTTTCACCTTGTGTCTCCCTAAAAGACTTTTAAGAAGAAAGCAGACTTCGGAGGTGGTGCAAGACCACCATCTGATACCTTCTCACTTGAATAGCCACTGCAGCTTTGGGTTTAAATGTTGGGTTTTAGACAATGGCGAATTGTCTGGAGTTTATAAACACAGTGGTCCCTTGGTTGAACCCGCATAACAATACAGTAGCAATCGCCGCTGAATCCGGATTAACACATTGTTGCTTCTCTGTGCACTTTCAGGTCTGGCGCCATGAAAAATTACACTTCACGTGGTTCATAAAGTCACGAGAATGAGTTATAATCCGCGAGGTCTCAGTTTCAACTCCTGCTGGGCTTTGCCGCATTATATAAACACAAGCAAGGCTTTTCGGAGCATTTCTAAATGATGGTCATAACTCACCCATAAATGCCCCTAAAACAAGGTTGCAGCTCCATAATAGAGGCTAACCATTTTGAATGCCAGAATTTAGTCATGATTTACTCATAAAGTTCCAAACTTGTCTGACTTTTACATTCTGCGGAACACATTGGAAAAATGTCCATACAATGCGAGTCAAAGGCATCTGAAGTTGGTTTTGGACCCCATTCACTTGCACTGTATAGTATTTTTTTCCTACAATGGAAGTCAATGATGACCCAAAACGGTCTGCTTATAAACGTTTTTCAAAATATCTTCCTTCTCGTTCGGCAGAACAAAGAAATTCATACAGATTTGGAACTACTTGAGGGTCAGAATTTTGATTTTTGGGTCAGTTATACCTTTAAAACTTGCACTGCTTAAGCAATTCTCAAGCTCATTCTTGTAACTCTAATTAAAGATTCTAGTTCAACCAAAATTTGAGAAGCAAGTGTTCCAAAGTCTTTCGGGAAAGTGTCCTTCCAAAAGCGCTCTTCCAGCCATGTCATATATTTTAAGAATTCCCTTGTGTTATAATAATCATGTCTGAATTCGTGGGTGGATACACGCACCGAAAATATCCCAAAAAGTAGCTGTAAAAACCGACTGATTTAAAACTTCCAGAAACGTTCCATGCCTTTTGGGGGTCTGTGGATGTCGGGGAATGCTGTGAGACATCAAAGTGCATGTCTGAGGATTAAAATAGCAGAAGTAATCCCAAAAATCCTACTTAAACATCAAAAACTCAATTCCAGCTAGGTATGTATGTTATAGGACAACTTACTTTCAAATGGCTCCAGAAAGGCAGAGAACCCGACCAAAAAACCTGAATTTACTTGATACCTTGTTGTGCATTTGCATTATACTGTTCATTTATCTTTAAAGGGGCTGGAATTAGTGTTCGTAACAAAGAATTTTTCCTTGTCATGGCTGATTCTAATAATGATGATCATAGGAAGTAGTAATCGCTGGTGCTTTGGCGCTAATCTGCTGAAAGGCTCTCTATATATCCGACACCATTCTCTCTGCTGTAATCGATCTGATTGATGTCTCGTGAATAATCATAATTAAAAGGCTTTTAAACTGCTGAGAGCCTGGTTAATCTGTACTTTTTGCACAGGGAGAGCCTCTTAACCTGCCTCATGTTGACTTATATATTGATCACATTCCTTTTTTTTTTTTTTTGACTATTTAACTATCTATTTATTTATTTTTGGATGAGTTGTCATTGAACGTCTTGGTGACATGGTTTGGAACGTAACAAGTGCGTCACTATCTGGCCCTGATCGTGTGTGTTTTTGTGTGCTGCCCCTGTGTATTGCGTATTTTCATGACCTTTGTCCCCCTTTAAAGCCCTACTTGGTTCATTAAAAAAACACAAGCGCTAATGTGGACGTGTTTGTGATGAAGGAACACACAGAAAGTTGTGAATCTGTGTCCTAAAGTGTGTGTGTGTGTGTGTGTGTGTTTGTCTAAGAACATCATCATGGCCATGAGGAAGTGAGTGATATTAAGGGTCAGTTGTATTGTTACTACCATGCACTTTAAAGCAAGAGCATGTTTTGATTTTTGTCACTTGAACATGTGAGTTTTGTGTACTGATTTTGAGTAGGATATGTATGAATGTATTTTAAACGGCGTTAGCACACTGAATGAGGACGTACTCACTATCATGTACACAATCTTTTGTGAATACTATTAGGTCTGATATTTAAGTTAAAGTATTTATATTTGCATTTGTATATCTATGTCACCAAAGACGTTGTTTATTGCATACAGTGTTTTCTCACACCTTAGAGATGTACTCTGGGTACGAAAAAAAGGTACATTTAGGGAAGACACCCAAACAATGTTCTTTTTTCTCTGTGAAATAAAGCACTACGTAGTAGTGAGAAGAAATCTGATGTGTTGTTCTCTTTTAAATGTGAATACTTAGCCGTTGTTTGTATTATGTTGACAGGACACACAGACATTACAGAAAAAATGGTATGATAAATATCAATCATGGAGGTCTAGAAAAAAAAAAGAAAATTGGGGTTTTTGGACCTATAATTCCCAAAACAATGTTTTAGGTTTTACAGTTTTACTTTTTTAAATTAAATTTACAGTTAAATACCGTAATTTCACTAACTGATATAATGTTAATATATCAGCCTATTAAAGTACTGAAATCTGTTTTGTGTCTTTAAAATACACTGCAAATGCAAACTAAGAAACTAAGAAAAAACTAAGAAGAAACAGTTCTTTTAAAGGAAAAAACATCCAATTCAAACAAATTTGAAATGCAATGCAGGGAATTTTGGGAATTCCAGTTTACGATTATTCCCTGTACATTTTACAGGAATTTACCATTAACCATTTAACAGGTTTTTACCATAGCATTTTCATAGTTTTTTTACCGTTAATATTTTTTACAGTGCATTATAAAAAATCAGTAAAATTTACGGTAAAAAAACGGCAGCTATTGTTGCCAGAATTCAACCGTAAAAAATATGGTAACAACATTTTAAGTTTTATAGTTTTTAGGTTAAATTTACAGTTAAATCCTGTTATTTCATTAACTGATATAATGTTAATACACCAACCTATTAAAGTAAAATTTGTATCTTTGAAATACACTGATAAGCACCAAATGCAGGTGGTGATGAGAAAGTCACACGATGAACCAAAGCCCATCACAAGCAGCTTTTAAATATGAACATATATAGTGTTCAGTGTCATTCACACAAACACTAAACACCGTCATAAGTAAGACTCATTAAACGGAAATATGCAATAAACATTAATTTAACAACATATATATATATATATATATATATATATATATTTTTTTTTTTTTTATAAATGTTAGCGGACATTAAATCATTTTCACTTTTCGTAGCTTTGCTTAAAATATAACTCAGGTCCTCAAGTCACCTTGTACTGTAGTTATGTAACTCGTGACCACTCAATACTATTAGCAAATAAGTCTGTGTCTGTCTGCAATAACTGTGCAGGCTTATCCGCTATCTTTATGAATCTAAAGAGCACTGAAATCACCTGAACATATTCTTTCAACACCCAGATTCACAGACTTTATCACGCAATGTCTCCCAGTGCACAAATCTGTGTTAATGAACCAATGATACCCCTTGACATCTGATACAAGAAGTTAAACATTACACTGAAGTTAGAAAGCCAATAAAATGCAATAAAAAGTGGGTCTTTTTTAATCACAATGACACTAGGCTTGCAAGACACCAACTGACTTGCAAGCCTAGCACTGACAAAAAAATTCCACTTAGACAGGAAAAGGTGGCTTCCAATAGAGCCATTAATAAATGACCAGACAACTATCACATGCTACGTAACTACCAGCTGTGCAGACAGAAAAAGCAGGTCACTGTGAGACGGGTAAACCAATCAGCTGACCATGTGATGGGGTGCCCACAGCCTTCGTGAAAAGCAGTATTGCTTACAATGCCAAAATTAATCTGAAGGATGTATAATTACAGATAATAAGAGGAATAAACATTTCCAAAGTCTGTAATTACTCGATTACGGGTCCAAATCAAACAAAATCCATTTTAATACAGTAAGAGGTATTAGACATTATCTTAATAACATTTCATTATTTTTTTAGAGCAGGAAACTTTGCTACCATGTCCATAAAATGCAACTGGGCCAATGTACAAGTCTGCAAGCTGCATATGACCAAACACACCTAACACAGTATCTCTCATATCTGAGTACATGAAGAGTGGGAATGTCAATGGTAATTTCAAGATGGGATTGCATCATTCTTAACACGTGACTTACATTCAGACGGGACTATTTCTGTTTCATGTCACAGGTTCTCATAAAAATGTCTAATTATATTCAAACGGTAAATTCCTGAGTCACTTCAAAGTAAACTGAAGTTCAAGGTCACAGAGAAAGTTGACCTCCTTTAACCTTTCAATGATTCACAATAGATCCAGACAGTTAATAAAGAGTGTGTTCAAAATGCTGCGTTTATAAGTATTACATGTTCTATCATTTTTATTTTGCTATAATGTAATAACTTGGGGGCATAAGGTGTTATTTTATTATTATTTATATATTAAATAAGTTTTTTTTTTCTTTGTTATACTGTATTATCAATATTTTAAATTTAATATCACTTTTCTTTTTTAGTTCATGTTGTTGTGCTTTTATCATCTGATTAGTTTTTATTAAAAAAAAAAATATATATATATATATATTCATTTCAGCTTTATTTTAATTTAGTTTTGTTTTATCAGTTTTTATTTTCATCTAATATTTAATTTTACTGTATTTAAGATTTACAAAAAAAATTTTGATCAAACACAGGGAAAATATACAGAAGCAGATACACTGGGTAAAAATATGCTGAGGAAATTTACAGAATCTGGCCTGGTTAAAAAACGAACAAATATTGTTTGAATCTATTTTTATAATATGTACTTAAGTAAATCAGGGTGGTACCAGCTAAGTGTCCAAGAAAAGAGTCAAACAGAGACGTGCTTCATTTAACTAAAGTAATCAGAACATAAACGCAGCATGCTGTATTTTGCAACATGCAGTTTTTAGTCATGTCTAAGGATAAAATGGGTAATTATAGCAATTTAACTTTATATTTAAAAACATCAGTGTTAGAATGAATTTCCACACTGCTTCCAGCTGGTTTATTATCATAAGCACAACAGCAACCAAATCTTTACACTAGAACTACCAAGTAAGTCATTTTTACCTTTTTTAAATTTTGCAACGTATTGAAATAAACCTCATATAACTGTAACCCCCTAACTTTTCTGATCAGATGCTGCTCCTCTCAGCCAGGATCTCACAGGCTTCGCTTTGAACAGAAACGCATCTATCTCTGAACATGGGAGGGTACACGGCAAACAGAAAAGTTAGTGAGCAAAAGGGCTAAGAAAATCACTCTGGACCCCTCACACCCAGCACACTCCCTCTTTAAGCTGTTGCCATCTG
>JAUCMS010000079.1:4453615-4471783 GCA_032357445.1 Enteromius radiatus
CTGCTTATTGCTGATGTCACACTTTCATGTGCACCTGCTACATTAACTCAGGATCAAGCCTGAGTTGACAGAGAAAGCTGATGACTAACTTCATGGTACCAGCAAACCCAGGTTGGAATGGTTTGGTTTTGTCAATTCAAAACTAATCCTGTAACTCTGAGTTTGTTTAGCCACCGTCATGGTACAGGCCCGAGCTCTTTACTTACAAAAACAAACAAGGTCAGTGGACCTTAACAAAATCCCTCTCCTAAGAACATGCTCCATATCTGAGGTTTTTGGCAGAACTTTGAACTTTCCCAATTCCAAATGAATACCTCAATTTGCATCAAGGTAAATTATAGTTAATATCCTACGTTAAACAATCGATACATTTAATTTAACATAAAAAAAACAAAACATATTTTATTGTCAGCTCATTTTAGCCCATATTAAATGTTTCTCTGCTGCCATCTATTGGTTCACTACAAAGAACAGACAGGTGGTTTTAAAGGGAATCAATAATAAACAAATACGTTAAATATTGTTAAATACAAGGTGTACACTGTAGCAATATTATTACTTTTGTATCTGAATACCTTCCTTTGTTTACGTTTTGCCTCATGCAGTGCTTTATATATCCTACCGTTATTTTTATTCGACCGTTGAGCTTCCAGAAGATTTATTCCCACAATAACGATCCAATTTTTAGTTCAATCTGTAACAATCCTGTGGAGCAAGATAAAGAGACAATTACCTGATGCAGGAAACATTATATCTAAGTGAATATGTAACGTTAGGCGAAATGGTTGCCTGCAAAGCGGCCAGTACGTTCTTGAACGAATCGATGTTTTTGGACAGTATCCGAGGACAAGAAGTAGGTATTGAATATTCAAAAATATTTAAACTGAAAGCTGCGTCTGTCCAATCAGAATCAAGGATCCTAGGGAGCCGCGCGTGTAGTAATCCCTTTTATTTTGAAGTAGCATCCGAACTTTTAATTTGTATTGACGCAGAGCGGAAATTGAGCAGTCGTGAAGAAGTTGTTGTGTTTGTTTTTAATTCTGTCAAATCGGTGCGGTGAAACGTCTGGTCGTTTGTAAATCATGGAATCGTCCATGAGAGGTAATATTTACAATTAAAATGTTTTGCAGTTTTTTGCACGTCATGATTGTTGTGAGTAGATAACGCTAGAATATGTACTTAAATGGACACAGACGTCAGTCAGTGCTGCAATCAAAGCTAGGATTTAACTCGGACCTTGGATTTAAATGGTTTGTTCGCTAATTTGTCTAATGTGTATTTTATATAGGAAGGGCCAAACGCAGGCACCTGGGGCCCTCAGAATGTGATGATCTGATGCAAAGCAACACAGGCAACGAGTCTCTCACACAGCCTTTTAACGTTAACCTCAGCAACACGGATCCAAACCGAGGTCTCCAGCCCAGGACCCCCACCAAAAGAAGCAGACAAGGTGTTGTTTTGTTTGTCATTTTGTTTTGCATCTATCTCCCCAAAACATTAGTAACTTTGGACTTAAACACCTTTTAATTTTGCTGTCAATCTTCAGGTGGTGTGGGAAAACAGAAAGGCATCACCAGTTTCTTCTCCGTCACTGGAGTCATCAGCACCAGCCCCCAGAAAGGACCTAAGACTCCAGTGAAAGACGAGGAGGACGAACAGGAACCGATCGGGCATCTTATCCCAAAAGAAGACAAAATTGAGGACTATATGGAAGGAATCACTGAGGACATGTTTGATGATGACTTTGAGGTAGGAACTTCGTCTGTCAAAAAAGAATCTTTGGATGTTACTGCGAAAAAAGAGGAGGATGAGGAGGACCTGGTTGAAGCCCTCCCTGATGCCCACTTCGGGCTGCTAGGAGTGCAAGAAGGCCAGGAGGTGCCCAAGGGCCATTTCCAGGATCTGCCTGAGGAGGTCCTGAGGGAAGTGTTCACACACCTTCCTGCAGATGACCTCTTTCGAAACATCTGCCTGGTGTGCCATCACTGGAGGGATGTGGTCATGGACCCCCAGGTGTGTTTTTAGTGCATTTACAGTTAATAATAACTTATTTGTGTATGCATTAATTAAACAGGCTTTCAGATGTGTTGGTATTATTATTTAATGACGTTCTTCCTTAGTTTCTGCCTTGGAAGAAGTTGTACTGCAGATACCGTAAGCGACAAAATGAGGCGATAAAGGAGGTGAAGTCTATCCTTGATGATAATAAAATTAACAAAAAGGATGACCTGTGTCTTCTCAATATGTTGAGGTAAGAATGCATAATTTAAGTAACCACAGGACTTAGTATTTGCACTTTTGAAGCACAACACAAAGTGCTCCCCGACCCCCACTTTCACACCTATGGCTCAGATAGAGAGCTGCAGATAGAGATCAAACCTGTTAGCTGACACATTGGGGGTCAACTGTAGCCTAATGATCTGCGGATTGGTTAGTTTTAAGTCAACAAACACATCACTGGTGAGACTGATAATATTGGGAAAATATTAATGGAGCCAATATATGCTATACAAAAATTTATAATTGGTACAGAAAATGAAGAAATAAAGATATATAAAAATGGTTTGATGTAAATGTAAAATAAGGTATATACAAAGTAAAATCAAATTGTAGAATATAATATATAAATGTATATGTGACCCTGGACCGCATATTTGTAGCAGTAGCCAACAATACATGGGTCAAAATGACCTATTATCATTAAGATTTTAAGTAAAGATGATGATATTTATTGAATTTCCTACCGTAAATTTATGAAAACCTAATTTCTGATTAATTATATTTGTTGCTAGGACTTTAAGGGATTTTCCATTTTTCGCAACTTCAGTTTTTCAGCAAGATTTTCAAATAGTTGTTTCTTGGCCAAATAAAGTCTTACCCTAACAAACCATACATAGATGGAAATCTTGGTGTATAAATCCCGATTTCACAAAACAGACCTTTATATGATTGCTTTTGTGGTCTAGTGGTCAAATCTTATTGTGCGTATTTTTTCAGGTACATGTCTCAGTTCAAACACAGCAAACGGGTGAATGTGAAGGACGTGTTGGCGTGTGTGAAAGCACATCAGCTCTACACTCAAGCTGAAGCCTGTATCAAAAACAGAATCCCAGACATGGTGGATGATGAGGTAATACAATCTCACACTTCACAATTTCTGCAACTACTAGTTTAGTGCTCTTGTTTATGTTGCAACAATGTGCATATTTTGTAAATCTGCATTACGATGTGCATCCAGTTCCACTTTATTATAATGTTTTGATATTTATTGATATTTTACGATTATCAACATGAATTACAGGGTCCAAACCCTTGGTCTGCCATGGCCCTGATGCTGATTTTGGCTGATGGAGTGAAAGATGTCTTGGACCTGGTAGCTCTCTTGCAGAAGTCTGGGTGTCTTCTGACAGCAGGAGGAATCTCTGAGTACCTGTGGGCTGTTGCGACTTTGCTCCTGGCAATGAGAAAGAACAGCATTAACATAAGCAACAGGTGAGAGACAAGTGTAAAGTCATTTTTGACCACAATATCATGTTCATTTATAGCAGCTGAGGAATTAAACAACGTGATTTCATAGCCAAACAAATGCAAATACTTAGTATAGAATGTTTGCTATATTTTGCAAATTGGTTTAAATGATTCACTTTTTATGCCTTCAAATAGGTGGCATTACAATATCTTCTATGTGCTGCACTTAATGGAGAACGCTCCTCCTCCTGCAGGCTTACAAGAAAACAGGTGGGATTCAAATTTGTATATAGTACTTGTATATTATAATTTACAGTTCAAAGGTTTGTTTTTTTTGTTTTTTTAAGAAATTCAATTAATTCATGCATAATGCTTTAAACTGATCAAAAGAGACAGTCACAGCATTTGTAATGTTACAAAATATTCCTATCACAGGAAAATATTACTTACTGAAATAAAAAAATATATTTTAAATTGTGCGTTTTTTTTTTGTTTTGTTTTTTAAATATCACCATGAAAATAGCCTTGATGCTGGCATGATGTTAAAAAGTGAATATATAAATAAATAAATATAATTGAAGTTATAAATAAATAAATTGCAGCCTTGGTAAGCATAAGCAAATTTTAAAAGTATTACAGACCTCAAACTTTTGAACAGAGGTGTATATATATTTTTTACAAAAATACTTGTGAAATTATTAATTGCATGCAATAAAATTGTAATGATCATTTTCATCTTCTTGATCATTATCAGACAGCTGATCACTCATGAGCAGCAACAAATTCTCAATCATGACATCCAGAAAAACCACACTGTGAAAATAATGGCTTTTGCAGGTGAGGAAAACTCATTTAAACTATTTCGGAGCAGAAAGTGTTTGAGTAGAATGTAATGCCATTCTTCTTTGTTGCAGGCACTGGAAAGACAACCACGCTCGTCAAATATGCTCAGCAAAGGCCACATATGCGTTTCCTCTACCTGGCCTTTAACAAATCTGTGGCAATGCAAGCGCAGAGATCATTTCCTTACAATGTCGAATGTAGTACCATCCATTCAATGGCGTATAGGGCTGTGGGAGTGAGGTCAGTCTATACTGTACTTATGGGATCACTGGCAGAGAAACATACACCATTTATTTCTTTTATTTTAAAGATTGAATAATATTTTCAGTGAGCTATAACTTAAATTATTTGTGTGCCTTTTCTGCTATGCAGGTATAAAAACATGAGGAAACTGTCTAATAACTTGCAAGTGTTTGATGTGGCGTGGATCTTACCTAAAGGACTCGGAGGATTTGTTAATGCCAAAGTGGTGACGCAAACACTCCACAACTTCTGTGCATCCGAAGATGAGCGCATTGGTCCGGAACACGTCCCAGAAAAATACAATAACACGCATGGAGTGGCAGAATACCCAGACGATCACAAAAAAATGGTAAATGAAGCCGTGCATGTATATCCGTTTACATGCAGCTTGTGCTTTTGGAAATGTTTTAATAACAAATATTACAATCAAGTAGTTTGTGGTTTTGCACTTTTTGGTAGTGTTAGTTTGTGCCAAAAAAATAAATACAACATTAATAAATCTCTTTCTCTACAGGAATTTGCTGGTGTCGCACAGAAGTTATGGGACCAAATGGTAGAGCTGAAGTCCAGAAAAGACAGAGTGTACAACATGACCCATGATGGTAATCACTACAGTTTTGATTTGTCTGATATTTAAATGGATTTTTATGGAATAGCACAATAGCAGTAAACCCAATATCTGCTTTTATGTTTATTTTCGATGTTGTATCTGTGTTTCATGTTGTTTCTCCTTTGATTGTTGTTAACAGGATACCTCAAACTCTGGCAGCTGAGTAAACCACAGCTGGACCGATATGATGCCATATTCATTGACGAAGCTCAAGACTGCACACCAGGTTCATATCTTGTTTTTGTACTTTCGTTCAGATTAAGGTAGCATTCAATTTAGTGTTTGTTTATTTTATTACGCTGTATTAAAGAGATGAATTTTGCGGTTTCAGATTCTGTAATGTGATCTTGTTCTGTTTGTTTTTTTCCAGTCATCATGGGCATTATGCTCTCTCAGAACTGTGGGAAAATCTTGGTTGGAGATCCTCATCAACAGATTTACACTTTCAGAGGAGCAGTCAATGCTTTGCACGCAGTTCCTCACACACACATCTACTATCTCACACAGGTACAAACAACAACACAGGAAAATGAAATCACTGATAATATTTGTGGAGGAAGTGGGCCACACATAATTATAAACACTATTTGATAAACGTGTTTGTAGGTAAATATGTTATAATAATGTGACCACTCATTTTTTTTTCACAGAGCTTCAGGTTTGGATCTGAAATCGCATACGTTGGTGCTGCAATACTGGACAGCTGTAAAAAAGTGAAGCGCGTATTGGTTGGTGGGAATCAGGATGGTAAGCTTAAGAAGTCATATTTAGGCGATTTAACTTTTTTTTTTTTTTTTTTTTGCGCAAATGTTACTAAAAATAATGGCAGTAGTAATATGAAATTATGGTAACACCATGGTTGTTCTTGTTTTGAATTGAAGTATGAACCTGGCAATAATAAAAATGCTGTGTGTGTCATTTCAGGAAGTGTTCGAGGAGAGGAAGCACAAACACTGCAACATCTGATGCAGGGACAGAGGCTGCCAGAAGGGGTTGTGGCCATTCTGAGCCGCTGTAATGTCACAGTTTTCACCGAGGCTGTTCGACTCACAGACGCCAACCCCACCTGCAAGATCTACATTGTGGGAGTAAGTACATTAAACATTTGTCCAACCCTTAATAAGTCTTTTAAACAATTAGATATATAAACATCTATGATTTTGTGCAAGTTTTTTTCAGTCAGAGAAAGTCAGAAATGGTTAGTGTTTCTTTAAAAAAAAAAAAAAAAGCCAACTTCTGATTTCAGGGTGTTGAAAATTTTGGACTGGACAAAATCATGGATCTGTGGGTCCTGATGCAACCAGAGGACAAACGCAAGACTGGTGAGTCACTATCTGCTTGAAGATTTTATAAGCTTAGACTCACTGTTTAACAAAATATCCTAATTGGATTGCTCAGAATGTTATTTGTAGTCTTTGCTTTATGTTTCCTATCTGTAAAGTTATTTCAGATTATTAACACCTTGTTGGGGTCTTTGAAAAAGACGGTTGTTAAATTATGCTGCTTTTTTTTTAAAGCTTGCTTTGTTTGCATTTGTTTCTCTACTTTAGACAACCTTCAGATCAAGGATTACTTCATCCGAAGTTTCTGCAAAGATAAGATGGGTGGGTTCAGAGGTCTGAAGGGATACGCCACGGCCTCGGAAGACCGCGAGCTGGAGGCCAAGCTAGCCGTGGTGGAAAAATACAACAAACGCATTCCAGAGCTGGTTAAACGCATATATGATCGTGCCCAGAAAAGCTCAGTGTACGCAGGTGAGTGAGACTAAAGATTGAAAGCACTGTTTTGATAAACACTCAGTGATAGACTCATATGTACAATCTGAATACTTTTATGTCTCTGTGACAGATTTTATCCTTGGTACGGTGCATAAGTCAAAAGGCCTGGAGTTCGACACGGTGGTTGTGACAGATGACTTCATGAAAGTACCATGTGCTCGACACAACCTGCAGAGAGTGGGTGGTTTTAATGCAGGTTTGTGGCAGGAATGTATGGTTTGTTTTTTTTAATACTCTCTCTCTGTGTGTGTGTGTATATATATAATATAATAATAAATGTGTTGCACATGATGAAATAATCTGACCTTCAAAGTCTGTCTGGGCTTCAGCCAAGTGATCATCTGTACATCTGGTAGATCAAAGTGTCCACAAAAAGTGTACATATATGGTGATCTGAAATGTTTGGGTGCTTTCTGTGGGTTCGGCTGCATGTCCCATCGGTTTTAAACAGTCATGGTTATTTTAAAAATAGGCATCAAAAACAGAAGGATTTTAATTTACTTATGAATGAATTCTGGGATAGATCTTAGTGTATAAGTCGTGTGCTAGAGATCATGTCATCATCTCAGGAAAAAGGTACAAAAGAAGTCACGGGGAGGTACTTTTTCAAAAGGTACATTTTATTTTTTTATTTTTTTCAAAAGTGTGCATATTAGTACTTAAATGGTTCATATTAGTACATTATTAAAAAGGCTACTGCCCTAATAACAGTCTCTTAATTTATTTGCACAATGTTGCAGCTTACCAGTCAAAATCATCATATGAAAATACAGATTTGCATATGTCTAATCTCTTCTCTCTGGCTCCAGCAAACGTCCCAGATGACGAGTGGAACCTGTTATACGTGGCGATCACTCGAGCCAAAAGAACACTGTACATCACCAAGACCATCAGCAACATCCTCACATTCACGGGGGTGAATTATTGCATTATTGAACTTCGTTCTGGTCTTTATAATACAAAGAATATCCAGAAATCAATAAGTGTTCCTATTATTCCTGCCTCTTCATCTTCCACAGGAGTACTTCCTGAGGTCAGAGCTGACCAGCACTTTGCTGAGTAAAGAACCGTCTCTTGTCTGCTCCATCGAAGGCTGTGAGAACCACATCACTGCAGATGCTGTCCTCAGTATGAGCAAACTCCCCATCAGATATGTAAGTGTCGTTTAATGGGATAGTTCACCCACAAATGGGAATTTGCTGAAATGTACTCCATCCAACATATAGATGAGGTTTTTTGTTCATCAGAACAGGCTTGTAGAAATTTAGGATTAAATCACTTAGTTACCAACGCATCCTCTGCAGTGAATGGGTGCCGTCAGAATGAGAGTCAAATGACTCCAGTCTATCAGCTAGTCTCTTGTGAAGTGAAAAGCAGTGTGTTTGTAAGAAACAAATCCATTAAGTCATTTTAACTTTAAAACTTACTTTTGGGTAAAATACAAGTTCATAATCTATAGAACTGCTTTAGGCTGTTTTAAATGGTGCTTGATCTATTGCTATTTCTCCCCTGGTTCAGGCTTTTTCTTTGAAGAATGCAATATTTTAGATAGATGACTCTTATTTTATCCAGACCGACTGACCTCGGATTACTTGTAACGTTTTATCAGCTGTTTGAACTCTCATTCTGACGGCACCCATTCACTGCAGAGGATCCATTTGTGAGGACGTGATGTAATGCAAAATTTCTTTAAAATCTGTCAAAATTCAGATTGCCTTTGGTGAACGATTCTTGCAGGTTCATAAGCTCACTTCCTGTATGGATTGTATGTATGTGTTTCAGATGGAGAGCATGGATGCGGGCGGCGTTCTGTGTTTGACTTGTGTGGAGCAGCGTGTGGGACCTGCAGCCTTCCTGCTCTCTCCACCTGAACGGGTCAGATCCATGACCTATACCAATGAAAGAATAGATTTGCCCATCAACGTCGCCATGCTGCTGTCTTTACTTTAGACACCACATATAAGTGTCCTTTTGGCTTTGTGTCTTTTGGAGTGATTTTGCAAAGTTCACAATTGTGGATTACTCAAATTTGCACTGGATATTTATTTAAATTTTTTTTAGTTCAACTTATTTTTAAGTATGTTACATTACCATTTTAATACTACTTTTTCCCATTGCCAAACTGTTTTTTTGCCCCTGTTCCTTCATTATACTGGTTCTCCCTTCATTGTGACTTGCCCTATTTGGAAGACACTAAACATTGACATCAGTCTTTATAGGTGGAGAATAATCAGTTTGTCTTTTTCCTTTTTTTTGCCTTTTCAAGCCCTCGATAACTACAGTATTGCAGCTGTTTTGAACGACACAATAGTTGAGGAAACCGATGTATATGTCTTTATGTCTACAGTTGTAACATGAGTGGCTTGTGGGAGGAATGATAGCCATTCCTACATACAGTTTTACATAGACAAAGTGTGTAGTTACACTAACTTAAGTTTTGCACTATATATTGTATATTCATTGTCTAACTCTAAAAATATTTTTTTTCCAAAGGTTTTTTGATGTTTAATACGTTGTGAAAATATCATCATAATTTATGTAACCTTAGTTTTTTTTACCATTTTGGAAAAAAAAAAAAAGAAAAGATTTTTTGCTTCAGCAGACATTTTCAAAGTGACTTGTATATCATTGTTTGAAAATTTGTAATCATATGTATATATCTATATGTATGTTTTGCACAGACTAAATAAATCTTTGGCAGATCTAGTGCAGTCTCCCTGGTTGTTTTTCTTCCTCCTACAAACTTTTTCTAATATACATTAATTAATTGCACATTATTTATATTTATTAAATAGGTTTTCTATAAAATACGCAATTTATATTTATAAAATGCGTTGTGTGAAATAATTATGACAATTAGATTTTATTTTGTAAATTGAATAAATGAAAGAAGTATTAACACACAAGTTTTACATGCCATGATTAATCATGTAGGAATAAAACATTAGTCTTTTTTAATAATATTTTAAAGTTTTTAAATGTATGTGTGAATACATATTTTAATGACTGTAATGACAATTATCAAAATAGATAACATAACATTATATAAATATATATTATTTAAAATAATAATATATAAATAAATAGTATATGAAATAATACGTTTTTAACTAATAAAAAATAATATTACCGTAGTGACCACGCCCACTTCTTTTATATGAGAAAAGTTAGGGACTACCCATGTAAGGCACAGTGAGTCTTGACACAGTAGCGTGTGTGGATTTCAGAGATTTTAAGACATCTGGACAAAAAAAACGCGCATAGCTGGGTCTCATGAGGAAAACGGAGCACTGAGCATCTGTGAGTTTCTCTGGACGTCTGTGCCTTCTCTATCTTGGCCACGCCCACTCGACCGCGCCGTACAGATTCAATGAACGACTGACTGCTGGGAGTTAAACTGGAAACTCTGGTAAGTGGCCAATATAAACAATTCAATGTAAATCAGCGACAAACGTTTTTTTTTTCCTCCTCCTAAGCTTTACATACAAACTCGCCTCTTTTATATGATAACTCTCAGTGATAATTGGTTATCTTTGTTGTGTGTCAGTTATTGTTAAGACTTTGAAAACCTATTTACGACATTGTGTCGCTTATCTCAAGAAAAGAAGAGACTCCGCCATCTCTTGTTTCTACAAGATTAGTGTTGTTTTGGATAATGTTAACAAAGACATTATATAAAGGATAAAAGTAGCCTAATCAAGGACATTACTGTAATACTATATTGTAATAGGCCTAGTCCTCTAATAAACGTCCTCTCACAAATATAGGATACATTAGTATACTGTACATTAAATACGAATTTGATGTTATGGTGTGTTAATGTGGTTAATGAACATATAAAATGTTGCCTTTAATAGTAATAAGTTAACATGGATACAGTCACTAAAATAGTTGATGTATGTGTGTATTTTTATTCATTTTTTTATTAAGTCTTCTGCTTTTAAAACCCAAAAGCCATACAAATTGTTCACAGTAATTAGAATAAACGGTGCTTCTTCTATTTTAGCATTTTTTTTAAGAAATAGGTGTAATTGGTATGCGAGAGCCGTGTAGTTTAGAAAACCCTAAATAAATGAAAAGAATAAGAGCTTAGTTTTCAAGCCGAAATGCCAGATTTGAGCTTTTTCTGCAAGGTTTTACTTGATTTACTTGAGCAAAACTAATACGTTTACTCCATTCGGAGAGGTTTAAGAAGATATGATATGAAGAGAGGACAGAAAGTGAGTTTAGAAATAAAACTGATAACTCTGAGTTTAGAGCTTAGTGAAGAATGCCATCAGGAAGGAAAGGCCAGGAGACTCCCGATAAACAGTCCCACATGTGTGCAAAAGACCCAATATCCCTTTAGCAATGTGTCTTAGCTGCGTTGAAAAGCTCATTAGTAAATAAGTGCTCTTCATCCACACCAAACCAACAAGTGCTGCTGCTCTTAAAACTTGCTCACATTATTCTTTAACTTACTTTGTTTTGCTCTATTAGAACAATAATATTTTAAAGAACTTATTTTCATTTTCTAGGTTTAGCAAAGCAAAATCTATCCAAATTTTAAGTTTAATACCCCTGTGAGATAGCTCTTTTTTCTGTTTTTACAGTCGCTGATGGAGAAACATGGCTTTGTTGAGGAAAAGTAAGTAACAAATCCAAGTTTTGCAGATTGCGTTTCCACGAATCCCCCCGTGTTTATTGCATCACTCTTTTATAATACATGGAAAAACATCCAAGGCCAGTGATCGTGTTCAGTGCGTTAGTCACACTCTGAATCAGACTCCTGATACAAAATGAAAAGACTTGATGACATGATTTTAGATAATTCATCTCATGAATATCTGATGTCGTTGAGCAAACAGGGCCTCATTTTGCTCTGCTGTCCTGCAAAATGGGAATGTGTCCTGTGTGTGTTTGTGGAGGAGGAGGGGTCCGTCCCAGAGTAAATGAGGTAACCAGGCAGATTAAACCCATAAAAGTGATGTATAGCAGCAGGGCCTGTGGAAATCCCAATCTTCTTATCAGAACACATTTACTGTGCCTTAAGCCTTAACTTAAGTTTGTTTATTTCTTTTATTTCTTATTATTTTTCTGTTTTACTAAGGCCTTTACAAGAGGTTTAAGGGCATGTTTTGCATTAGTCAAGCAGTGGAAAGCAACAAAATATGCAGATGTTTACTTTATCTTCTTCAGCCGACCTCAGCTTGGGCAACTGTAGCACTAACCACGACCAAAGAAAGTTATGCTGTATTATTTGCTGTATTACTTAAGTATTATTTATCATGAAATTAAAATAAACACTAAAAAAGTTTTGACTAACAATAAAAGCACATTTAAAATCTGAATAAATACTATATAATAGTAGCTTAGCTTTTATATTTTCAGTGTTTTTTAATTTGATAATAGTAAAAGTTTTTAGTTGTTCTTTTTAATTTACTTTTATTTTAGTTTTAAAAAATGTATGTAACCTTTTGTGTAATATGTATATTTTATTCAATTTCTGCTTAATTTAATGACCAAATATTTTTTTTATATAACAATACGGCTGGAAAAAAAGATGCAAAGCCATTTTTTGTTCAGAAATTCCCAGTAAATTTCACAAATAATTACAGAATAAAGAAACATCAGGTAATACACTGATTTGAACCTGAACCTTATAGAAGACTGAAATAGTATTTTTTAATCTTATCCCTCATACATAGTCGTACAGTGACCTCTAGTGGCCATCCTTTTATTTCAAATACTAGGCTATATGCAGCACAGTGCAGAATTTAATATAGCCACTCTCTCTCTCTCTCTCTCTCTTTCTTCCAGTCAACTGTGGACTCCTCATTCTGCTCATCCTGGTAGCCTTTGCTCTTCTTTACAATAAGACCAGACTGCAGACGCTGTCCAAGTATTCAGGTACACATGCAGAGCACTGATATGCAAGTATGCGTGTACTCAGTATATTATATTGATGTTATTGCTTATGCAGGACCCGAGAAAGATGGGGCCAAAGCGGGTGTGGAGGACGAGAAAGCCAGGGACACTGACATCCCTGTGGTCATCTGCGCTTCAGAGGAGCGCACTGGTGCTGCCATTGCAACCATCAACAGCATCTACAGCAACAGTCGTGCCAGCATCTTCTTCTACATAGTAACCCTGCGAGATGCCATCAAGAAGATAAGGTCTAACGCGAATGTAACAATGGCACTTGGTTACTTGCTGCACCCAACACATTAGTCACTAAAAATATTCTTGAAATCGAACACTAGTATTGCCATAAACCGTTATGTGCCAAAATATTGGAGGATGTTTTTAAGCTTTGACATCAACAACAACTACTATACATTTTAGATTTATTTGCATTTGTTATTTATTTACATTTAACTTTTTTGTTTTGCAGTCAGGAACCTCTGCAGTTATATAAAATGCTCTATACGTTAGTCTTGCTACAGTACAAAATAAACTATTAAAATAATTTCTACTTTAAAAATAAAATGTTGTGAGCATTTTAAATAAGGCAAATTTATACATTGTATATAATGTAATAAATTTTTTTAATTACATTTAAAATATTTTTTATTAAATATTAATACAAATAAATATCAATAATATTATTAGTGTAAATGTGTGTACTTTTGTCATTTATTCATTTTTTATTTTATTACTAATTAGGTTTAATTTATTTTTATTTAACTTTTAGCTATATTTATTCCTTTCCGGTTAGTAACTTAAGTTAATTACTTAACTGTTCAAAGTTTTTCATGTTATATTTAAATTAGCATTAATATTTACACGTCTGGGAGAGAAATGAGAAACATGCATATGTCTCAATAACCATGTGTTCTGGACTCAAACAGGGAATACATAGAGAAGACCAAGCTGAGAAACATCAAATACAAGATCCTGGAGTTCAATCCGATGGTATTGAAGGGGAAAGTCAATCCGGATTCCTCCAGACCAGAGCTTCTGCACCCTGTGAGTTCTGCTGAGTTACATTGTGTTACTCTAAACTCTTCATTATTTCTAAAAAGTGACCAAATGTGTGTGAAAACCCCCTTCTTAGACTCTAGTTTAAAAGGCTTTTACGCACCGTTTCCTAATTTTGGTTTCTTGTGTGTTGCAGCTTAACTTTGTGAGGTTCTACTTGCCACTTCTTGGCATTGAAAATCACGAGCGGATTGTTTACCTGGATGATGATGTCATAGTGCAAGGTGAAATCCATTATTAAATGTGTAAGCATCTGAAATTGATACTAACCTCACACTTGTGCTCGTGTTGCACTGATACAAAAGCTTTCACCATCAAGTTAATAACGCAAGCACAATCTCACATGTCAAGTGCAAGAAATGAAACCTCTTCACCAGTGCTCTATTCACTGTGGTAATGAATGAGTTTGGTTACATCTGACTGACAGGAGATATACAGGAACTGTATAACATAAAGTTGAAAGCGGGACACGCTGCTGCGTTCGCCTCAGACTGTGATCTGCCCCCGACACATGAGATGGTGCGCAGTGTGGGGATGCAGGTGGGTAGTAATGGATGTATATATTAGTATTTTGATTATGGTTTATCACTTTAGTTATGTGGATTGATTTTCATATCATCCCATAGACAACTTATATGGGCTTTCTGGACTACCGCAAGGAGGAAGTCAGAGAGTTGGGCATCAACCCCAGCGACTGCTCCTTTAATCCAGGTGTATTTGTAGCAGATATCAGTGAATGGAAAAGGCAAAAAATAACTAAACAGCTGGAGAAATGGATGGCTAAGAACGTCAGGTGATATATTGGTTCATATTGAGATTTTATGAGATCAGATTGGCTTAGATTTAATGTATTTATTTTTCAATGTAGGGAGAATCTGTACAGCAGTGCCATGGCAGGCGGTGTGGCCACGCCCCCAATGCTGATCGTCTTTCATGATAAATACACAACCATTGATCCAATGTGGCATGTCAGACACCTGGGTACTACTTTTTTTGCCAAAATAATTACACTTGAGATTTCTTCAGTCTTATTTTATATTAATTGGTCTCAAAATACATGTATATACATATACAGTATGCATTTGAAGTGGATCAAAACCTTTCATCAAAATTGTCCTAAAACCAAGATGCATTCTCGTCTTAGGACATTGATCCACTTTAAACGCTTACTACATATACATATAAAACTGCCTGCTTAGGAACACATTTTACAAAGACATTAAGCACAGTTTTCTACATTTATAAAAATAAATGTCTCCCGAGCAGCAAATCAGCTTATCAGAATGATTTCTGAAGGATGTGACACTGAAGACTGGCATAATGATGCTGAAAATTCAGCATTGCCATTAATTTATCATTTTAAATATATATTTGAATATGCATAAAAGCATTAAAAATGCTCTCTTGTGTTCTGTGAAGGCTGGAGTCCTGATACCCGTTATCCCAGATCATTTCTCAAAGACGCACGCTTACTTCACTGGAACGGCCATTTCAAGCCCTGGAAATACCCCTGCGTACATCTGGACATTTGGGAAAAATGGTTTATCCCAGACCCCACAGGAAAATTCACCCTGGTACGACCATGAAGTGTTCACAATTAGACTTTGACTTGATACGATCAACGTGCTGAGGCTACTATAATAAAAGGAGACATTAAAACAACCGGAAACCTGTTTTTGTTTTTTTGTTTGTAGATTGAGTAAAAGAAAGACTCATGGTAAACAACAGAATTACACACAAGGTCCTTTTCCGAACATTTAATGGTTCAGTGGACAGGAGTCAGCACTCCACAACTGGGTCAGTTAAATATTAACAAATTTACAATCATGGAGGAATGTAAAAAAAGAAATTTCAAACACAAACGCAGCGCCTTAAAATAAAAAACAGCTCCTATCCCCCTAAACCCACCCAACACAGAGAAAGATAACCAGCTGAGATCGCCATCTTCACTCTGCATCACAGTCCGACACCCCATCCTTCCCAGATTTACACTTTACAACTCATCTTTGCCTGTGCCATCCTGAAACACAGAGAAATCCATGTGTTAAAGACCTGTTAAAACAGCAGTTTGCCCATCTCTCACCATCATGTTGTTTCAAACCTCTTAGATTCTGAATTTCGTGAATTAAATATGGATTTGGAACAACATGAGGGTGAGTAAGTGAGCGTTTACACACTCACCGATTCTTCTTCTGCTTCCTCCTCTGCCTGGACCTCCTCCTCATCCTCCGCTTCTTCTGTCGGTTCTTCTGGTTCCTCTTCTGGCTCTTCCTCTACCTGTAGACACAGCGAAAGGATGTTGAGCCACACTTCATTTGAACAACTCTCTTACTAGCAGTGCTCGACTTTGTGTACCTGTTCGTCGAGATCTACGTTCATGCTGAGCCTCAGCATACGCTCTATTCTGTCTCCGTATGCTTTGGTGTCTGAGAGTTGGTAGCCAGATCGCAGTGTGGCGGTTTCAAAGAGCACCACAGCTAAATCTGCAGCTGTCTGGTCCTCAGCATCTTCCTACAACACAAAGCAGAATATATTAGATGATCTGAACTCTTTTAACAATATTTACAATTAACTTAACCAGAGTTATGTTTGACTTACTTTAACTCTCTTCAGCATCTCCTTGATGAGTGGATGTTTGGGGTTGATTTCTAATGTCTTCTTTTGGCTTGCGTAGTAACTATAAGAGAGAAAAAAAAAGATTTATGACCAAAGTTTGCAGAATATTAGCCCTTTTCACAACATAGCAGGAAGTGGTGGGTTGCACTTTCACCACAATTCTAAAGGTGCCAAGTCAAGAAAGTTATTTTTATAGCACACAGATTGTGTCCAAGTAACATAAGTAAACAGGAAGCTAGCTGAATTAATTTTTGAAACTGCGACAACCCTGATTGTACAGTAAAGAACCTTTAAAAGACAGCCGAGCCATCCTTTGGCTCAAATGTTCAGTGCCAATTCAGATTAATAACAGGAACCCACACCTTTTGACTTCATGCAAGAATTAATTTCCACATGCAGATTTTGCAGCGGGTTCAATATAATAGACTGTATAATTCACTGTGACTAAACTCTAACGATGTTGCCAGGTCTTTCCTATGCAGTTGCTAAGGTGATTGCAACTAGAATTAGCAAAATGCATATTTAAGACTTGTTTAGAGGACGTACTTTGTGGAAATGTCTTTTCCTGTCTGGTAAGCTTGGGCTTTCATGATCCGTTCCATGTTGCCAGACCATCCATACTGACTTGCAACCAGAGCGCAGGGAGATTTGGTCAGCCTCTGAGACAAAATGGCCTTCTCGATCTGAAACATGACGCGGGGACGAATTAGTTTTCAATGAACTGCCACTTCTAAAGCATGTCAGTTTAGAACATGCAATACAATAGAATTAACCACAGAAAATAATCATACATTGTCCTTCAAGGACTTTTCTTTCATCCAGGTGGTGAGGGGTTCAAACTCCTTCTCCAGAGCCTCCCTCTGCTCCTTGGCCTTGTCGCTTTCATCGAATTTCACGCCTTCCTTCGCCACATTCTGGAAGCGTTTGCCGTCAAACTCAGGCAGAGCCTGGATGCAGTACTCGTCCACTGGCTCAGTCAGGTAGATGACCTCATATCCTTTCTTAAGAAGCCTCTCCACAAATGGAGAAGACTCAGCCTAAAACCAGAAAGATTAAATGTTAATATGGAAAGAGCAAACTCTTTCTTAGCAAGCAGTTCAGAGTAAAAACCATTTAAGCACCTCCTTCCTGGTGGTTCCAGCCATGAAATAGATCTTGTCTTGCTTCTCCTTCATCCTCTCCACGTACTGCTCCAGACTAGACAGTGTGGTTTCGTGGTGGGAGGTCTGGAAGCGGAGCAGCTTGGCCAGGCGGGTTCTGTTGGAGTGATCCTCAATCACGCCCAGCTTAATGTTGGTGCCGAACTCCTTCCAGAACTTGTCATTGTACTGCTCCTCAGCGATCTTCTTGATCATGTCCAGGGTCTTGCGCACCAGCTTCTTACGGATGACCTGATGAACAAAGGCACCAATGTGAGTGCTGAACTATACAGCAAGTTCATTGCATCATAACATAAACCACCAAATCAATGTTACTTTGATCTGTAACACAATGAGCTCACCTTGAGCAGTTTGTGTTGCTGCAGAGTCTCTCTGGACACATTCAGAGGCAGATCATCAGAGTCCACCTGAGAAATGAGAACAAACATTCATTATAGTGAAGCAGTAAAATAAACTCCATTCTATTAGTATATTTTCAATTTATATTTTT
>JAUCMS010000079.1:4477409-4515264 GCA_032357445.1 Enteromius radiatus
AATACATAATTAGAAATGTATATTTGTATTCATTTATATCATTTCTTCCTTAAAACCTTAAAAAAAAGGTCATGAATTATGGATACTTCAGTATGATGTAGCTATATTTTTTGAGTTGTTATTATGCAACATATAATTTCAGGTAAGATTCATTCATGACTTTTAAATTGGATTGTTTTAGGATGGCAGGATTCATTTGATCAGCATCACCATGAGAGGCATGCTCGTGCATTGTGTGACTGGTTTGTTCCCTCAGCACTCGCCACAGAAACACTGAACGCACTAAACAAATTTACGGATCCTGTAACCCATAATGCAAAGCACTCAAGGAATACAGGAGCTCATTTCACATGGTAAGAACATGAAAACCAATTAAAGAAGGCAAACTGTGTTTGATTAACATATATTATGTGTCAATGTTTTGTGTGCTTTCAGTGATCTTGACCAGAATGACAAGATAGAGAAGTCTATCTTTGTGGTTTGTGGTGAAAGGGGTTGTGGGAAGTCCACTCTGGCGGCTTGGTGGCTGCGGTCCTTCTGCAGACAGAATCCTTATGTTCCAGTCATCTCTCACTTCTGTGGGACCAGCACATCCAGCACTGACACCAGGTCTATGCTGAGACAGTGTGCTGCTCAGCTTCGGAGAGCACATTATGGTAAATTGCCTCATTGTACAGGAGAAAGATGTTGATGATTCTCAGAGACTGAATAATTGTCTCTATAATTACCAGGACAATATCATTTCAAGCTTTTAATGCAAATTATTTTATGAAAAATAAAGAAATAAAAAGATAATATACAAATATAGATAATAAAAAATAAAGATAATGTAGGTAAAGATAATAAATAATGTAATGAGTATGCACTTAAAAGTAGAAATTGTATTTGTTTATGTCAATATTATAATTTTAATTTTTAATGTATTACATTTGGGAGGGGAAGGGGGCAGGAAAAATCAAATAGAAAAAATCTGAACTATTACTGCCTCGACCAGACAAGAAAAAATAAAATAATAAACATTTAATTAAAAAATTTAAGAGCATCATAAATATAGACCAAAAATGTATTATAATAATAGTAATTATTTAAAAAAATAATTTTAAAATAAATGTTAATTAATAAATGTAATTTTGCTTTTAAAATAATACATTACATTTAACATGTATTATCATTTAAATTTAAATTTAATTAACTTTATTTCATTAAAGGTCCAACATGTGGCCAACAAACAAAACACACACACACACACACAAATTTGAGAACATTTGTATACATTTATGTTATTTATATTATGCATTTATTTATTTAATACATTACACACACAGTAGATAGATATTGCAATATTTTATGTCTGATGTGTTTCTGCAGGTGATGTTCCAGATTGGAATGATAGTTTGGAGGACCTGATTGAGTTTATGCACCTGCATCATGTGGTCCAGGCATTTACTGCAGCAGTCAATCTTGGGCCTTGTATTCTTCTTATAGATGGGATTGACCTTCTGACAGAAACACTCAGACTCTCAAAGCAAGAGGTGCTCTTTCAGTCTCCTGCTGTCTTTAACTTTTTTATTTCAATACAATAAACACCTTATCTCTGTATTTTGTTTTGCAGGTAAAGGCACTAAAATGGCTTCCAGATGCTCTGCCTCCCTATTGTAAAATGATCATCACAACAACCTTTACTGACCTTACTTACAAAAGTCTGACCTGCAGGTCCGATGTCCAGATTCTCAGCTGTCCCCGTCTCTCCGATCCTAGTGTTCTGGGCAGCATTTTGCTCAAACACTTGTCTTTGCCTTACAAGGAGCTATCGGACAGTATTTTGCAAAGAGTTGGACGTAAGAAGCAGTGCCACATTCCGGCCTTTTTAGCTCTCATTGGCACAGAGTTACGGACATGTGGAGTGCTGAGGAAGAAAGAGGAAGAGATGGAGCTGTTGAAGGAGTATATAGAAGCTGATTCAATTACAGAGCTCTGGGTGAAGGTCATTCATCGCTGGGTACAAGATTACAGCCAAACTGCTCCAGCAGAAGATATTACTTCTTGTAAAGTCACTGAGGCTCATACATGCACTGCATCACTCAGGGATGGTAAGTCCTTTTTGTTTTGTTATATAAAACCATACTTGCCATGACTTTATTAGTTTAATCTAATAAGCATTTTCTCTACAGATCTCTCAGGCTGGGTGTGGGACACGCTCTGTCTTATTCATGTGTCTCGTGCTGGCCTGACTGAGCCTCAGGTTTTGGCTTTGCTGGAAGATCTAGGCTACTGTGGTCATTTGAGAGTCCAGGTTTTGGAATGGGCCCGACTGCGCTCTGCTTTTTGGCCTTGGGTACAGGAGAAAACCAATGGTCTTCTGACCATCACGCATCAATCACTCAGCCAGGCTATTAACCTGTTGTTGCACGGTGTGGATGGTTTTATGTTATTAATCTTATTTTCCTTCATTTTATTTCAATTCTTGGCACGAAATAATTGCTTTATGTAGTCAAACCTTAATTAAATTAATATTTTTAAATACAAATAAACATAGAATTAAATATTTTTAATATATATTTATTTTAATATGCATATAATTTTTAAATAAATTAAAAAAAAAAACTTTCTGAAACTGCGATTCTTGACATTCACTTTAAGGTACAGGGGGTCACATCTCCTACCATCTGATCCTTGCTAAGTTTTTTCAGAAGTCCAGTTTAGAGCTTTGTAGCTGGGCAAGAAAGATGGAAGAAATCCCATGGCATCTCAAGCAAACCAGTTCATTTGAGGAGCTGGATGACTTCCTCAGTAATCCAGCGTACGTTCACTGTAGTTTGTATTTCAATACAAATATTTAGCTAATTCAGCACATGATTTTTCAGTCAATGATGACATAATTTCTCTATTTTCTTCATAGTACCATTGAGTTTTTGTCAAGCAGCCTAAAACTATACCCACAGATGACAACTGATGTTATACATTATTGGACACTACTAAGGGAGAAAGGATTTGACCCTGTGACTTCATTGCAGAATCTGATGGCTCAGGCTTTCAAGCATTTTAATGGTAAAATATTATATTTTTATTATTATTAACAAATATCATTTAAAAGTATATTTTTCATAAATACATACATACAGTAATATATGCACTTTAAAAAATATAAGTACTCCAAAGTATTTCCTTCCAAAGATCCTCTTGAAAATAATAATTCTGATATGCAGACACAATAGAGCAGAAATGATGACACGAATCATCAGTTCTTGGTAAATGTTAACTAAATTCTCCTGGTGTTTCTTAGAAGTTGATCCTCCAGATCACAGCAGTTTGTGGAGACTGTCATTGTTCTGCTGTAAAGTTCTTCTCTGTTTGCATGAGACGCAACATGCTGAGAAGCTGCTACTGCAAGCAGATCAAATTTTCCAAAAGGTACAAATATTAAAAGATATATAATGATATTTTGATATATAATTAGTTCAGAAATTGCATGCAGAAATGGTTTCATTCACTTATAATCTGTTTTGCTGTTTCCTCCACAGGATGTGGACCTGGATAGTGACAGTATGAGGTTACTGCTCAATGTGCAACATATGCTGGCAGAGCTTTACGTCCAAATGCATCTGCCAAAAGACACTGAGATGTATTGCCACAAGGGACTTGAGACAGCCCGGTCGTTTGCAGTAGCCCACCTTGACAGCTCAGAGGTCAAACTGATAGCTGGTAAGATGCATTTCATATTTCATCCTGCATTCACATAACTGTTACAAAAACAGACATGCAAGTTATGTTTTGGCAAGGGTGAATTTGTATGGATGTAGCACTAATCTGCTCTCACAGGACAGCTGCTTTGTCGTCTGTGTGTGGTGTTGCTGGAAGATAGACGGATACATGAAGTGCCAGGGATTTTCAGAGAGATCAGTTCTGCTAGATACATCTCTGGCCATCCTTGTGTTGAAGGCACAGCTATGCTGCTGAAGGCCATTCACAAGTAAGGTATTTTTAAAAAGTACTACATCCACACCAATAGGTGTCAGTATAGTCTATGAGTATATGATCATTGTTTTATTAGCCTGTATTTAAAATACAGAAATTACTTGAAGTCCGTTTGAATGCATTTTCATCATTTGTCAAGGTTGAGTCTTTGCGAGCCCAAAACTGCTGAGAAATGCTTCCAAGCTGCTTTGTCCAGCAGGAGGCGCTGGTACGGCCGTGATCATCCTCTGGTAGCAGAAGTGGAGGAGCAGCTTGCAGATCTCTGGGCCAGAGCTCAAACCAACCCAGAGTGAGATGCTCGCATTTAGTTACATCAATCTGTCATTAGACCTCAAAGTCCCATAATGTCATTTCAAGGTCACTGGCTTGATTTTAGGTGGACGCAGAGGAAGATGGTTGAATTGTACCGGCATGTTATAAGCACTAAAGAGACTGAGGCTCAGATGTTGCAATTTCCCACAATGCAACACGACCTTGCTGTCATTCTTATGAAGCTTGGTGAGTGACTAAATAGCCTTAGTGACTGTGTGTGCCACTGTGTGCTTGAACACAAGACTAGCTTTGTAGGTGGACTTGGTTTCAATGGCATATTTTTTAACCAAACCAACAATCTCCAAGATGAATCACAACTTAAAGGTAAAATATATTAGTTTTTCTTTTTTTAGTTGGACAAAAAGAAGAGTGCTGGGTGTGTATATATTTATACCGATGATTAAGATTTTTTAATGTTATGAATGAAATATGAATGTTTTTACTGTATTTTTGATCAAATAAATACAGTTTTGATAAGCACAAGAGGCTTATTTTCATAGTTTCATATGTCTAGTTTACCATATAATACAGATATTATTCAGAAATATTTAATTCTACTACTGTGTCTGTTGTCATTTTGTCATTCTCTGTTCTGTCACAGATGTTTTTTATTGATTTATCGATTTTACTTAATTTTTTTTGCTGTCTGACAGGTAAAGTGTTGTTACAAAGCAGCAGTAGAGTGGACAGGAGAGAAGGGCTGGATCTGCTCCAGAGAGCTGAAGACATAAGGATTCACCTCCTGGGCCCTGAGCACCCACTGACCCGAGACATAGACCCGTGAGCTCAGTTTCACTTCAATATTGTACTGTAGTCACACAGATGCTGTGTAATTCATGTTAATCCTATCTCTTCTGCAGTGTTTCAAACCCTGATATTACAGGACAGAGGCAGCATGTTCTAGAGGTCATCAGGTCCACCTCAAACAATAAACTCTCATTAGCCAGGTCTACAACTGCTTTCAAGGAGTCACACAGTGGGCTGCTGCAACGATCATCCTCTAAGTCATGTATAACACGACCAACTACCAAACTACCTAGAAGCTTCTCTACTCAAACAGCATCATGCTGCAGCCAGGATGAAACCCTAAAAAGACCATGGATGGTTTTCCAGGTCTCCGTTTTTGGGCCACAAAGTGATATTAGGACTCTAATGCAAACAGGAAACACTGGTTGGTTTGACCAACAACAGTCCCTGACCAGATCAACAGGGGATGCTTCCCAGGGAGATGTATCATGCAGGAGGAAACTCTGAAACCACTAAACCAATAGATGAGACAGGGCTCTAGACTAATATTTTGCACTGGTTGCACTGGTGCACCAGCACAGAAGTTAGGTGCACTTAAATTTTCACATAGACAATACTTGTAAATTATTAACTAACAGGTTAATAGGGGGAGATATAAACAATTTAATTGGAAAACACTGAAGAATGCACAAGCTTGTACAACTCTAACAGCTTTTTGTTTCTTTGAGGGCAAATCGTACTCAATACAAAGCCTCACCTCATTTTTAAATGCTATAAAAGTCATAAATAGAACGTAGCATTAGTCTTCTGTCGGGAATTTGTCATGCTGCGCCACATCCAGACAGCAGTGGTTACAAGAAGTCCTTTATTTGAAGCACAATTCTACAAAAAAGGTGTTGGTGCTTGAATAGTAAGCTTTGTTGCTTACTAAACGTTTTATATATAAAATAAAGCTGCTTTGGAACATAAGATGTGAAGCACTACATAAAAATGACAACTATGAAGAATAGACACATTTTCTATTTTCTTGTGATCATATATGCATTTTAGAAATGTATCATTTGTTTGCATAAATAATCTGCATTCATTCCACAATTATTACAATATGCATACTTAAAGGAATAGTTCACCCAAAAATGAAAATAACCTCATTATTCACTCACCCTAAGCCATCCTAGGTGTATATGACCTTCTTCTTTTAGACGAACGTAATGCTGGTAGATAGTGGCCATTATTTTATAATTAAAAGTTATTTATTTATTATTTTATATTTTATATAGCCTGTCATAGAAATATACTGTTATGCTGAAATACTGAGGAAGTATATAATCAATCAATAAATCTATCTATCTATCTATCTATCTATCTATCCACCCATCCTCGGATTCTGAGAGTGAACGACTTTTATTTTGAAAAGAACTGGCGCTGGGAACTTGGCATTGATTCGTACGGCTTTCACAATTTCCGCTTTCATTTCTAAAGAAACCTTTGGAAGAAACGCAGAATAGAAACTAGGAATACCAACGGGCCAGACAGCAGCCCAGCAGTGGTCTCATATCTGCGCAGCCATGTCGGGCTACTCTCGGATCATACATTATGCGACCAGCATATTATGCAGCAATAAAGGCTCTATGGAAATATCTCAGCTGCACCACAAGGTCCTCCAGCGCTTTGATATCTCCGAAGATGATTTCTGGTATATCGTTAAAAAATGCGCCCGCTTCGCAGTGGTCCAGAGCAAACCCAGAGCAGAGGATGGAGAGCCTGACTGCATCGTCGTCGCCAAAACATCTCTG
This sequence comes from Enteromius radiatus, assembly GCA_032357445.1. Lineage (NCBI taxonomy): Eukaryota > Metazoa > Chordata > Actinopteri > Cypriniformes > Cyprinidae > Enteromius > Enteromius radiatus. The sequence goes on from JAUCMS010000079.1 coordinate 4,484,240, forward strand.
AGACTCTGCAAGAAATACTCCAAGAATGAATGTTACGAGTGCCAGGATTTACATTTGTGCAAATACTACGTTTACGGGAACTGCAGATATGGAAAAGGAAGGTAAGATTGGGAGAACATCAGACTAAATAAATTGCAACAGCTATTAGCTGTCATTAGTTCTATCAGTTTAGTGGCATGAAAAAGAAATTCTTAATTAATGTTATTTCTGCAAGACCCATTGATATTTTTCATTCACTTTTTTATCTAATAGAAAAAAGATATTTTATATATTTTATTATTTTATTTTATTGCTTTTGTGAATATTTTATTGCTGCTATGCCATTCAATGATATAACAACTTAATAATAATAATATTCATATGTTTTAAATATGAGGGTAAGTATAATGATCATTTATTTCTTATTGTGTCAAAAAGCAGTGATAAAATGAAAAAAATTCAGCATTTTGGTTATTGCACATTTATGCATGAAAATAATCTGTATCGGCCATATAAAAGCAATATCAGTCAACCTCTTACACAAATGAGTATGGAAACTATATAGAGCCCTAAAATTAATTATTACATTAATAATAATATATATTCAAATAAATATATTAACGTTTTATTAATATTACTCCTAACCCCAGCAATGCTGTCCAATGTTATAATAACTTAGTAATAATAATAGTAATAATAATAATCATATGTTTTAATTGTGATAGTAAGTATAATGATCTTTTTTTATTACTGTGTCAAAAAGCAGTGATAAAATTATTAAAAATAATTCCTGCATTTTAATTATTGCACATTTATACATTAAAATAATCTGTATCGGTCATATTAACGCATTAACAGTCAAACTCTTACACAAATGGGTATGTGGAAATTATTAAAATCATTATATGTTTATGTGTTTGCCAGGAAGGAGTGTAAATTCTCCCATGATATCCAGTCACAGCATAACTATCCCCTGCTGCGGGAATGTACACTTCATGAACTGAACGAGGATGATCTCTTCCTGCTTCTGCTCCAGAACGACCCTGCCCTACTGCCAGAGGTGAGGAAATGCAAAAAAAAAAAGAAAAACAGGAAGACTAAATCTATTTTGGACTCTATTCTCATGAGAGAATTCCTCCCCGAAGCCTAAATTATGCTATGACTGGGATATTTCTGCATTCCAGGTACCTCTCCTGCCGTTTGAAACGCTCTCCTTCGTTTCTTTCGCAGCACGCTCAGTTACGCAAAGTTTTTAGAGTAGAACAGAGCTCATGTAAACGCTCAGATGCATGTTTGAATCAGCGATACAGATTCAGATTCAATGAAGTAATTGAATATTTGAGTTCGTAATTAGTCCATCACAACGCACCAGGAGCTTGTTTTCTGCGTTATATCCTGGATAAGGTGCAGTATGATAAGTACCATCAATCGAACGCCTGTAATCTTAAACGAAAAAAAAAAGCAAGACAGCAAGATAAAGTCATCCAAGTGAAGTTCTACTTCCCCAGCGTTCCAGTCAATATGTTAATGTTGAGGGGAGGAAAAAAAACAAGTGGTGAATTGAGAAGAATTGTGGTCCACATTAAGGATGAAGAGTCCCAGATGGTTCTAAGATCAGGTGTCCTCCAAGTTCTAAGTGTGTTTCTCCAGTTTGGTTTGGACAAAAAACAAAACAAAACCAAAAAAAAAGAAAGGAAAAAAAAAAAAAAAAAGGAGAATGTCCTGTAAACAGGTAAAGTAGAATGTTGCACTGTGATGCACTGGTTTATTCTAGAAGTTTCACTGTAATTGCAAGGCATTTAATTTGTTTACTTTAATTATTAATAAATGCATGTGTGGTTTTGAATACTGTAATTTGCATATACACTACCGATCAAGTTAGGAATGTTTTAAGGAAGTCTCTTTAAGGAAGGCTCACCAAGGCTGCATTTATTTAATCAAAAATACAGTAAAACAGTAATATTATTCTGATTTTAAATAAATATTTTCTATTTCAATATAATTTCAAACATAATTTATTCCTGTGATGATAAAGCTGAATTTTCAGCATTGTTACTTTATCCTTCAGAAATCATTCTAATTTGTTGCTTATTATTTATATAATAGTTATTATTATTATCAGTGTTGAAAATGGTTTTTGGTGCTTTATTTTTATGGAAGCTGATGCTTTTTTCAGTATTCTTTGATAAATAGTGAACGTGTTTCATACCATAGAAACACATTGTGTTTCACACTAATAATAAGAAATGTTGCTTGAGCAGCAAATCAGCTTCTGAAGGATCACGCGACACTAAGAACTGGAGTGATGATGCTGAAAATTCAGCTTTAGGAATAAATTACATTTTAAAATATTATTTAAATTGTAATAATTTTTCACAATGTATTTCCGTTTACAGTATTTTTGATCAAATAAAATGCAGACTAGCTGAGCATAAGAGACCTCTTTCAAAAACAATTTGAAAACAATTTTTTAAAAAATCGTAATTTGACCGCTAGTGTAAGCCTGATATTTAAAGACTTCACCTCATGCTGTATGTACACAGGTGTGTGCTCACTATAATAAAGGCACAGGGTTTTTTGGGGCCTGTACCTTTATGGAGCGCTGCACTAAGGTGCACATTTGTCAGCACTTTGTGCAAGACGACTGCCTGTTCGGGCCCAAATGCAAACGGCTACACAGTATCGACGAGCACAGCCCCAGGATGCTGGAGGAACGTGGTCTTGGGGCTGACATCATCAAAGACCTGCCCTACATCTACCAGAACGTTTATCGCCTCAACTCACAAACTATAAGCAGTGGTAAAGGCACTTCGTTTACACATATTAAATACACAGTAATCTATATTATATGTACATATTCATATACATTTCAGAACTGATATCTGATCAAGGCGTCAAACCGGCAGCTCAGACGGAGAAGAATGAAATCTGTCTCCACTTCATAAGACGGAAATGCAAGTTTCAGGGTTGGTGTGCATTTTGTTAATCTCGTTTTCTTTTAAGCCATTCACGTTAGATTTAAGTTATAATGGTTTTGTTTTATTGCTTCAGATGAGTGCGTTCTTGTCCACTTTAATCTTCCTTACAAATGGGAGGTTGACGAAGGGAAAGGCTGGAGGGATTTGAGAAACATGGAGGAAATAGAGAAAGCGTACTGTGACCCAAAGAATGAACACAGGTCAGTATAAATGCACATGCTCAACTTTTTTTTTGGTGCTGTCAAAAAATATTATAATTAAAATGAATACATTTTTGTTTACATAATATATATGTGTATTGTGTATATTTATTATGTATATATAAATACACACACATACATCAAAATATTTGAATATATGTAATATATTTTTCTTAAAATATATACATGCATGAGTATTTATATATGCATAATAAATATACACAGTACACACATGTATTATGTAAAATAAACTTTTATTTATTTTTGCTTATTAAACTCTATTTATTGATTTTTAAGGGCTTTTTTTTAACAAAGAATCCAAAAATAAATGTTTTAACTGATTGTATATTGCATTAGCCGTGATAAATCATTTTTTAATAATGTTTTTTGATTTATATTTTTCTATATTCTATCCTCTCCAGTGTGGGTTTAGCATCATTAAGATGCTATTATATTTGTCCCTAATATTTTGGATTATTTTTGTTTTTATATTTTCTGTTTAATTGAAATTAAAAATGTTGTTATGTTTTCTAATTTTTAATAGTTATCTATTTATTTAATTTTATTTGAGTTATTTTAGTACATCAAGTTAAACTTAATTAAAATGAGAAGTGTTGCCTTGGCAACTATCTAAAATAAAATTTATATTTGAATATATTTCAGATAAAGTTTATTTTATGGTTTCAGTTGATTATATTGATACTGATTGCTTCTCTTGAATCCAGTCCAGGCTCGAGACCAGTGGATTTTGGGTCCATGACTAGAAACCATAACCCTGTGCGCCGACTCTCAACAGTCTCCTCTGTCTCTAAACCTGCCCACTACATCCTGACGACAGAGTGGATCTGGTATTACAAAGGAGATCATGAGAACTGGATAGAGTACGGGCAGCCGGTGAGACTGCATTGCAAACATTCTCTCATTTCAGAGGAATTTAAGGTTAGGTTACGGTTTTGTTTCAAAATCTTTTTCTTCAGGATGACAAGCAGCGTGTGACGTCTGTAACGTCCCAAGAGCTGGAGAAAGCATTTCAGGAGGACAGCACTGCAGAAGTTACTGTCATTAAGGGAAACAGGCATTACTATGTCAGTTTCCAAGGTACTACACATATAACAGGACTCCTGCGTCATTGAAAATATTGTTTTATATTATTACTTGTAAGTATTTGACTGTTCTATTTTTACAGATATGTATCAAAGAAATCCCAAACACAACACAAAGAGGAGGGTGCGCAGACGGCCACGTTTTGTGTCTATCAATGAGGTGGAGGCTAAAGCTGCCCAGTGACAGACCCACACACACTGTTTATGCACTGACTGACATTCAAGTCATGAGTTACTGATTAAGTTTTTTGTCACTTTTCAATTCATAATTTGAGGTTATATACATTGAATGCATTTAAATCATATTCATTTGAAGAAATATTTCATTATTTTTATCCTAAATTGTCAATCTACATTTTTTTAAGTGCTTATGATTTATTATAGCTCAAATAGCTGCTCATACGAGAGAGGCTTTCCTTTCAAATTTAGAGACTGTGACTGTAACATAATTTTGTCATTATCTTTTGATGCCTGGATTTGTCTGGTGTGCCTTCAATGAATGTGGTACCTTTGCGAGGTGATGTAGATCAGCTCACGAGGTATAAACTTGCACTTTTTCCATAATATGCATTCATCAATAAACACTCCCTTTTTTCCTATTTAGTCATTCGTTTGAATACAAATATTTTTTTCAGTTCAGCGCAAAATGCTCATTGCAATCGTATACTAGTCAGCAGCACCAATTTGACCTCTAATAAATCTTTGCATAAACCAGCAATCATTTATTAATCGAGAATATTCGTAACATTAAGGGGTGTGTCTAATATAATACATCTTTTTTTTTTGTTTTTGTTTTGCATTTTGCCTAATGTACTTCTTATCCAGAAAACACTACAATGGTGTAAACACATCTAACCTATAACATATTATTTTATATTATTACATAACATATAAAAATAACAGTGCCGTTAGTATAGTAAAGCCATGGTTGCTGCTATAACAAAGCCATAATTAAATTTCGTAAGGAATGTTTTGGCATTTTGATTATAATGAATAAAATATAGTTAATTTATTTAATCCATTGTTAATTTTAGTAAGGGACATACTGTAAATATGTCACTTCGTCAAATGCGTTAAAAGTTCGTCACGAACAAAAATCGCTTTCGCCTGAGGGGGTAACCATAGCAACAGCTCTATCGCTGTAACAAACGGTACATCGGCAGTTAGCATAGACTTGGCACAAATATTTGACGATAAAGTTTGTTAGCGTTTTGTTTAAAACGTTTAGGATGGTTGACAGTTAACTAGAGGCGCCAAAAAAACATTGACGCGCGCACAGAAAATGACTATGGTAAGTTAACATTAAATGACATTTTATGGCTCTTTCGACAGTAAATAAAATAATAATAAACAATTTGCTCTGATATACGCCCAATTACTAAATGTTTTATAAGACTCAATAAAATTTAAATAAGATGAGGGTATGAGGCATGTGAGGGTTACTAAAGGAGCCTGCTGATAGCCAATGACAGTGTCTCCATTATTCTTTACGTTTCTTATGAATAAATCCAAGGGGCGGGTCTTTGCCGAGCGCCGCAGATATCGATAAGGCGTAACGTATTTCTCCTCTGTTATGCCGAAGACATGCGCTAACGTTACCAACAATATCTTTTTGAAGCGGCTCACGTAACGTTATTTATTTAAGCGGTGCAATTTGTCCAGCGTGTTTTGGAGGGGATGGGATCTTGGGAAATGGGCCGTGCATGGGAACAGCAAGAACCGCTTCTTTACAATTAGATCTACACCGGATACCGGGAAATGAACCACGCACAAGAGCTGGATACCGTCTTTACGAGGAGCTACCAGCCTAAATCTATGATATGTTTCATCTGATTTGAGCCCTTGCAGTAATAACATCGGTGTATGGCCGTTCTGTCATCATGATATCGGGTGTGTGAAGAGGCGCGCGCGTGAGCCGCATCCGCGCGAGGTGCATCTCAACATGACAGGTAGCGAAAACGACTCCGATGCACGGTGCTATTCACCTTATGTATACTTGCATGTCGATACCCATTTAAAAATACCGTAAATATGTGTCATGTGATCTGGGTTTGGGGAGATCCTGCCGGTATGCGCGTCCGAAGATGCTGTTTTTTCCATCTTTGACCCAGTGCATGCGCTTAGTCTATTCCTACACCCGCCCTTTCCCATCTGTACCGCTATTTATCTGCTTCTGATCTATAGCTGTACCTGTCTGACAAGATGCGCGCGATATTAACCTCACGGGAGCTTTGGGTCGCGCGCACCGATGATCTGTCGTTATAACCTACATTCTCACGGTGTGGATAGTGACTTTATGGCGTTATAGGTTTTGCACGGCATTGAAATAAATGAAAATATACAAGCTCCGGATGATTCATGTGAGATAGATAGATAGATAGATAGTGAAATTGTAGAATATAAAATAATTTTTCTTACTTGTTAAATGTAGCAATTTTTGACTGAAAAATTGTTTCACTACTATTTTTTAAGTATAAATAGATAAAACACTAGAAAGTTAGACAGACTGTAAAAATGGTTATTGATTGGTCAAATTTACTAGCAATTTCCACCTTTTTTAGGAGACAGATTTAGTAGCAATGTCTGATTGAACTACTAGTTTTTTAAGGACAGACAGACAGACAGATAGATAGATACAAAATAGATACAAATGAAATACAAATTTTAACAAAAATATTTGCATAATAATGAAAAAAGTAATTAATTTGACATTAACATTAAAAATATATTATTTTAAAAAGTTCATTATACACTGCTCAAAAAAATAAAGGGAACACTTACACAACACAATGTAACTCCAAGTCAGGATGATGGTGATGCCTTCAATTCATTCTACATAAAGCTCTGAACTATGCTGTGTGAAATTCATCTTTATTCTTAACAGATTATGTGTTTCTTATTCTCACAGCAACGTATAGAAAAGGAAGGACACCAAGCAGGAAGACCTGTGGCTATCCAGGGGACATTTTATCAGGGTCAGATGGCCTGTCTTGAATAAGAAACATGCAAAAAATGGAGAGCTCCATTTCAAGGATGGTCCTGAGGAGCTCGCGGCGACTGCTGGGATGTTGCACGCTTCTGCTCGCTGCTGCGATGTTGGTGGGCTTCATAGCCACGTCTGGCACACCCGTTGCAGGTATCCCATCACAGAGTGCACTAAAAGTTTGACTTTAGGCTGGTTTTTCATCACTTCCGTCACATTTAATTTAGTGTCTGTGGACCTGTTGTGAGTCAGCATCTTAAAAAGCGAGTCTTTTTCATCACAGTTGATTTGAACGTCAGAGGAACGGTGGGCGTATGTTCGAGTGATTCTCTCTTTGTGCGAATGACGTGTGTCGCAGTTAGAGGTTAAGAATGAATGGGATTCACAGTGAATTGTATTGAGATTTATGTGAGGCAGATTCTACATTAAAGAAAGAACATATCAACCCACTGAGTGAATTCTTAACATGAAATAACCTTGAAGTGACACGCTGACGATACAGATTAGAAATGGTCGGCTTAGTTCTTGCTTGGCACCCATTAAGGACCTTTAACATCCAACATTAACATTGTATTGCATAAACAGTTCCTTAAAAAGAAAAAAGCTCCTTAAGTCAGTTGTTTCCACAATGACAAATACACATATACATATAGCCTACTTATAATATATAGATGGATAGATGGATAGATATTATTTAAGAAGCAAAACTGCAGTTAATAAGTCTTATTTTCTGAAAAAATGATCAGAGTTAAGTGAGTTTAAATAACTAAAATATCTGCCAACGTGGTAAGAAAAATAAAAAGCATATCCCATAGGGATAATAATAATTAGTAGTAGTAGTAGTATTTCATAAATAAAAACTTACTACTTGATAATTCTAATGATGCAATATTACAGTAGGTTATTTAATTGTACTATAATGTTATTAAACTAAATTGGAGCCTTTTATTTCAATATTGCAATAAGCTAATAATCACACAGCACCATTTTTGTATTTTAATTCATTGTAATCTATTTATTATATTATTATTGTATTATTTTATTATAACCAGACTAAGTCTATGCTATTAATTCCCCCATTTGTAGACACATATTAATTTAAAATTGTAATAAATATATTAGATTAATACAAAATATTAATTAATACTAAAATATTAATTTTACATTTGGCTTTTTAGCAACTTACAAACCCCCATTTAGGAAACCTTGCTTTAAAATGTTCTTTACATACAAATAGGAAAAATGCTTCTTCACTGAAAGGTTCTTTTAGGAACCCAAAATGGTTCTTCAAAGACAGAAAATTCCCTTTTGTAAGCTTTATTTTAAGATAGTCGCTCACTAACTGGAGACAGCAGGCTGATTACCGTGAGCGTGTTTACGCTGGTTACACATCACTGTAAGATACACACACACACACACACACGCTCATCCCAGACAGATGGATGAGAGTGTCTCAACGCTCTCTGAAAGGGAAGATGCAACTTTCAAACGCACACCCACTTCATCAGATACACACCTACATATGCGGTCAGAAAGCATAAGGGTTCATTAGGAGTCACACCCCCCCGACGAGCCCACAGCTGTGATGGAAATGTGTCCTATGGTGCAACAAGCCCACCATTAAAGCCATTGATCTCGCGTTGAGGAGTGGAGTCTCTCTCTCACACACAATCTTTTTCTTTCTGTGGCTCTGCGGTATCTGATGGTCGGCATTGATGATTGGATTTAGCAACATCAAAGCTAAGTGGACTTGGGTCTGTAATAACGTGCTGCTATTCATAGACGCAGTTTCTCCTCTGTTTTCTCCTTTATGCCTGGGAATCTGTGTCAGTGGAATCGGCGTACGTGTGTACGTGCCCGCGTGAGCTCATTCTGTCGGTGTGAGAAATGCCTGTGTGCTCTCTCCGCTGCGTCTGTAGCATACTGATGAAGCGGTCGGCGTGTGACATACTCCTGCAACACACACACATGCATCACGCAGCATCACCATGGAAACACCTCGCCTGACCACGCCACATAGCCATTCATAGGACTAGTGAGTGTGTGTGTGTGTGTGTGTGTGTGACAGGGTCTCGCTTTCCCCCTGTGTGAAGTTGTGTTCTCCGTCGGGATGCTGTGACAGTTAACTGAGTCTGAAGTTAATTACTGAAGTTATTTCGTAAGTCGTTCCCCGGAGTGGTTCGTCTCGAGGTTTAATACACATACATTAGTGCCTTCATAGATAGGATCATGTACATGACCAGATTTAAAAGTGACAGTGTATCCAAACAAAAATTTTAATTCTGTCATTATTTACTCACCCTTGTGTTGTTCGAAACTGGTAGGACTTGTTTTCTTCTATCATATCATGTTAGAATATCATGTTATGCTGTGTTATGCTATGTGATTCTCAAGTGTAGATAGTACTGTAGGGAACTTTAAAAAGTTTGCATATTAGCTTACAAATGATAGTGAAATTAAGAAATATAATGACACATAAATACTATCTAAACAGTGTTATTTAGTGTCATTGAGATCCTATAGATTTAGTAGTATTTTTGATTAGTTTTCCATTTTCACATTTATTTGAAAGTTTTAATAATCTCACAGTTAATGAAGCTAAAATATATGTAAATGAGAAACTCTCTGAAGTTTTTTAAGTATTTTATTTTATTTTACTGGTCTTTTAATTGTTTAGTAGTTTTGGTTTTAATAATTTTATTGTTATATCTTCAAGGAAGTTTTATGTCATTAAACAAAAATTCATTAAACAACAACAACAACAAATTCAGAAATAACAGAATCAGAAATTATGTGGTGTTTTGAGCTGCACTTCTGGTAAAATAGAAAATATTTTGGATGAATATACATAAACTAGTCAGTCTCCCTGTTAGTCATTAGTGTAGTGGTTAAACTAGTGGTTAAAATAACTAGTAAAGTAACACAATACTTTTAAATTTACACAAAAATATATCAGTGACTTCTTCAAATAAGTAACGCAAGTTGCTTTGTTTTCCCAATCTTTGGAATGAACTGCTTTTACGTTTTAGTGTACAATGTGTCATAAGTACTTCTGAAATTGAAATAACTTTGGCCATGGAGCATCCCAATTGTGTTCTTACAGGAAACTGTATTAGCTAACAACATTTGATATCTATTGATTAACTCCAGAAATATTTATTTTATTCGAGCAGTTGTGATTCACTAAACTGATGAATTTCTATTTTCGAAAAGTGTTTTTTAACAAGATGAACAACTTGATTTCTGGCCTGTGGAAACATGACAGGGCATGTCTGTGTCTAGCGCTGTCTGATACCATGAAGTTTGAATCTAAGACCTCAGTTTATAGTGATGGAGGACTATAAAGTATACTACTGGACAGTGATGTTGACTTCCTCTTTCTTTCTGTGTCCTCAGCTAGTATGACACACTGGCCTACTAATGTCGCTCAGCTGTGCTATACTCTTCTGCTCTCCCACAGTGTGCCGTTCAATCAGCCTCATTACCCACAAACTCTCTGTTCTACCCTCAGCGGCCCACAATACCGATGAATCAGTACCATATGGCTCATTGAAATAAAAAACAGTCATTTTGAGAGTCAACAGTGTCACATTTACTGTTATAGTATAAGACTTATGATATTAGTTTTAGTTTAGCTGTTAAAGCTGTACATGCAAAACCATAATAGGATCATTTTTAATAAATAGGCCCATTTATGTCAGAAAATGGAAATTATTGATTTGTGCACTTAGAATTAGATCTTAGACATTGGCATTGACCAACAGAGGGTGGTGTGTCAGGGAATAATCAAATTATGTATTTTTTAAAAAAATGGTTAATACCTAAATCATCACCTTCAATCCTAAATATGTGGTTACTTTATTTACTTTATTATTTATTATTATAATAAGTATTATTATTATATAATAATAATACTTATTATAGTAGTGGAATAGTTCAAGCATATTAAAATAAATATATTATACTAAATAGAGCTCTCATGTTTTTGCTCAGGAAAGCTATTGACAATATGTAGATTTAGGTTGACTGATTCAGATCAGATTTAGATAAACGTTTAATGCTCATCCACAGATCTAGTTCCCATAGAGATGTTTTTAAAAATGACTGTGTCTTGGGTACGATCTGGGCTTTCTCCTGCACTGTGTGTTATGAAAGATTTGGATGAGGTGTATTTACAATCTGTCCTTCTGCTGTTTGCAAATATTGAATTTCTTGTGGTTTGGTGGCATGCCATCCTGCAGCACACTCAAGCTTTTCTTTTTTTCCCATTCCTAAGTGGAGCTCCCATCCAACATGTCCAGAAGGAGCATCAATCAGCTTCCAACAAGAACACGTTCACCTCCTGCCTTATCTTCATCATCGTCATCATCTCCTCATCGATCTGAAAAAAACAGGCGTCCAGCACATACGCCTCCAGGTGCCAAACATCCCTCATCCCCTGGACGCCATGACAGTGCCTCCAGCATAGATCCCACCCCGTCCCTTGTTTCTGAAGGGTCGGGTAACTTAGGCGATGGGGCCCAGGGCATCCACCTGCTGTTACGGCCCCCAGACCTTCTAACACCCAGCCAGATGCCGCCCATCCATGACGACAGACCGCCCACACCAGCGCCCCCAACCCTTGTGCCACCCGAAGACCATTATCCCGTCCACTCCGCGGAGGTGGATTGGGGCTCCGGAGACTACCTTGAAACTCTTACTTTCATGGGATCCGAAGGGGAGGAGTTTTCTCTGGTCACCGCTCTTCCTACGCATGGATACGATCCGTACGATACGGAAGATGACGCCATGGTCAGCTACAACACAGCTTTCCCCTCTCGCCCCGTCCTGCCCCTCTCGTCCAGAGACCTCCAGCCCAGCGTGACAGTGAAATATGGGACTAACTTAAGGACGGCCCATCCTACCGATCCCCGCCTCCCATTGGCTCCTGACTCTGCCCATACGAGCGATATGGACGATGATTTGGATTTCGACTGGGCGGAACTTTTTCCCATTGAGCCGACTGAAATGCTGCTTCCTGATATGAACAGTTTGGAATACTACAACACATTGCAAGCCAAAGAGAATGCTAGTATTGTGAGGAATAGGACGCACCCTCATATTACCCCTACACACACTGTAGGACTCACCCACACTCCCACTGCAACTCTGGGAAAAATCCCAGACAAAATTGACCGGGCGACTCCTCAACCTATTCCATCAGTAACCCCAGCTACACCCCAAAAACCTACAAAACCTCTCATTCCATCAACCATCGAGACCCAACGACCTCCTGAAGGCCCAGATAAGGGTGTACCTTCTATACCCACGTCCCATGTGGGCAAAACCCGACCCTCAGTGCCAACCGCCCTGCCTCCACCCGGCACCTCAGAGGGTCCAGTAATACAAGCCGTTACTCTGAAGCCCCCTGCTACCAAACCCCGTATGACCACCATCAAAACCACCACCAAAACTACAACTACAACCACGACTACCATGAGCACCACCAGCCTCTCCACCAAAAGCCCAACGCCTACAACCCCCAGAGTTCCTCTGTCCATCGCACCCCGACAGTATGTCTGCAATATCACCAAACCAGACATGTACCTAGTCAGAGTCGGTAAGTGTACCATTAACACCATATATCAGTATCATATTGGTTATTAGCCAATATTAGAACTTAAATCTTAAATTAAAAAAAATTATAATAATTTTTGTTTATTTAAATGTACCTTTTCATTATTATTCATTTGAAGTTATTATTTATTATTATATTATTATACAGTTTTATTTTTATAATACAATTTAATTACCTCATTTTGTTATCATCTCTCACAACCTTCTTGTCTGACTCTTGCAGGCATGCCCAGTGGGTCATCGGTGGCGTTTGCCAAAGCTCATGTGCGGGAGATCCTTCGAAGAGAGTTCAACCGTTCAGTGGAGCTCCAGGTTAGTGTGTCAGATCACTACAGGTCACACACATCAGCTGTTTATTTATTTATAGCATCGCTGATGTTTATCTGTGCTATCCATCCAGGTCCTCAAAGCCCCGCCCAATTTCATCTTCCGGGCAGTTTCCGGTCCACTGGTGTACACTGCTATCTCTGTCATTAATGCTCTCCGCCAATCAGTGCCCATCACTTCCTCTTCTTCCATTCTGTCAGTCACAACTATATATGCAGTGCCTGATTACAAACATCAGGTCCACACAGGTGAGAGAGACACAGTATACGTTTGATTTTAATATGTAATATAATAAATATTATATTTTAAAAATGATTGTGACATTAGTGAATTTGCCTTGCAGTGCTGCAGTTTGTACCGAGTCATGTGGATGTGCGTCTATGTAGCTTCAGTGAGCGTGTGGAGAAGGGGCTACTCATGGCATACGCGGAAGTACGCAAGCGCTCACAAGAACATGGAAATTTCACAGTTCATGTACGTAAATAAGCTGTTGCCTACTTTACATGAAAAGCTTGTTAACAATAATTCTGTGCATTACATGTATATAGTATTGATAAAGATGTATGATTGCTTGTCTAGATTGTGAATATCACTAGTAGCCTTCCTAAGGGTCAGCGGCAGCAGAAGGCACCGGTGGACGTCACTTTTGCTGTGCGTGATTCTCAAGGCTTCCTAACAGGATCAGATGTGAGCGGTCACATAAGGCAGCTCAGCGCTGTGGAGTTCAGCTTCTACCTTGGATTCCCTACACTGCAGATCGCTGAACGTGAGTCACAAATACACACACAGGCTCTTTGTCTCAATATCTCATAAACTTTATTAATTTATCACTCTTTTTATCCTAATTCTTGTCTTCCAGCTTTTCATTACCCTGAACTTAATGTGTCCCATTTGTTACGCACGTCCTGGGTGAAAACAGGTATGTGGTTATGTCAGAAATTCCAAATAAACATCAGTCCAGTATTTATTTTTTCTGTGATTTTTTTAAAGCCTTGTAATTCAAAGTAATACGTATTAAAACAGTCAATATAATATTAATTAATTATACTGTATTTTTTTTTTTCAGTATATATTACTATATACAAAATACAGTACTTACTTATTTATGGATTTGTGCATTTGTTCTAGTGTTATTGGGTGTGTTGGACCAGCGTGTGAATGAGAGGACCTTCCAGGCCAAAATGGAGAGGCGATTAGCACTGCTGGTTGGAGAGGGACTTGGGATCGGGGCTAGCAGTCGACGATGGAGAAGAGCTACTAGTATCGGCAACAACAGTGTACAGGTACATTCAAACACATTAATGTACTCAGTTTGTTAGGTCTTTCCCACACATCATGTAAACACCAACCCTGGTGTGCCTCAGATCGTGCGAACATCCCGTCTGGATGGCCCGGATTACCCGCTGGAGCTGGTGTATTTTGTGGAGGCGGGTTCAGGAGAGAGGCTGCCGGCTCAGGCCACTGCGGCCATGCTCAACAGACTGAACCTGCAGAGGGCCGCCATCGTTCTGGGCTACAGAGTACATGGGATTCTGGCCACACGTGAGTCAAAGTTGGATCAACTAAAGGCTGTGACAAACTAAACCCACGTCAAAGTACAAGCAGCTACTGTTTTGTTGCCTTGCGTCCCTTTTATTTGCTAAAAATTAGCTCTTGAACACATCACAAAGACTACAGCCAATGGACACTTAGAATGTGCGTTTAAATGTTACAATGTTCAGAAAACATTCAAAACTAACATTTTCTTAATGTTTTCAAAATTACAAAATGGAATGTTTTCTTGACATTAACCCAAAACCAAGAAGAAGAAGTTTTTTTTTTAACATTTAGAAGTAACTTTTTAAGAAATGAATGGGAACGTTAGTAAAACAACAATAGAACATTTAAATGTAACATGCCCATAATGTCTGCAAGAAAAAGTAACGGGAATGGGAATTAATAACATTAACACATAACTAAGATAAATCTGGACATCCTGAATTGTTATAAATAACGTTTTTAGAATTTAATGATATGAGACAACAATTCCCGCACACTATCACAGCTTGTATAATTTTTTTAGCTCGTTCAACGTTTCGGTCACATGACCTTCATCAGGAGTATACCTCCTATAGAATTTAATGATAACCTTAGCAAAACAACCTCAGAACTTATATGTTAGCTGGGAATATATAAACCATAAATAACGTACTACTTGCTTTTCATTTTGAATGTGAATCATGTAGATCAGTCACTATCTTCATTACAGACGTCTTTATTCATGTGTTGGAATGCTTAGGTAAGATGTAGATGTAAAGGTAGAACAGCTTTCCTTAAGCCTTTGTCGTATACTTGCTTTAATAACTTTAGTCTTTTCTTTTTGTGCACTGCTTAGCTAAGCTGATCAGAGTAATCTCTGCCCAACGGCAATTCAACATGCTTAATCACCCAAAAAGCCACAGACCGTGTACGACTAGTGCCAACAGTGCAGAGCACACTCCGAAAACTGGGTTTACAGACAATTAACGACTATGACTTTGACTGACTTGATGTGTCTTGGCCTTAAAATATGTATTTTTAAGACACTTTTTAATAAAGAAAATTTGGCAAATATCACAATACTCTGTTTCAGCGGTGGAGAAGCTGCCCCTACCGCCCTCTGAGACTCAGCCCAGTAACGTGTGGCTGATCGTAGGAGTTGTGGTCCCAGTTCTTGTGGTCATCCTCATCATTATCATCCTCTACTGGAAACTGTGCCGCTCTGAAAAGCTGGAGTTTCAGCCAGACGCTATGAGCACCATACAGCAGAGACAGAAGGTCAGGGTCACTGTGTGTGTGTGAGTGTGTGTGTAAGTGTTGCCTATTCATAGACACTCCATTTGAAGTGACAGAGCTCCTTTTTACTCACCCATGTCAAGTGCTTTTATAAAAAAACGGGCTGCATTGCAACAGTCAATTTAGCACGTTGTATCGAACTGTCCATTCATGTGTTTGTCGTTTTAGTTGCAGCCTCCCAGTGTTAAAGGCTTTGATTTTGCTAAACTACACCTGGGGCAGCATAGTAAGGATGACATCATGGTAATCCAAGAACCCGCCCCTTTGCCACAACCTGTTAAGGAGGCCACGCCCTCAGAGGGCGGAGAATTGAACACTCCTAAATCAAAGAGCTCATCTACAAAAGCATCCCGTGCAGCACGAAGAAGAGGCAGGTAAGAAACTGCCTGTGATCATGTCCTTTTATATGTAAGCAGGTCCTGTTTCTATCAGTGTAATTTTAGTATTACTTAAATGTGTACATTTTATATTTTTGTTTTAAATTATAATTTACAATTAAATTATTTATATTTTCTATTCTTTTCTATTCTATTCTTTTTATATTTTTTTCCAGCCTTTAGTTTTAGTTTCAGTATAAACACTGGTTTGTAATGGGTTTTTTTTTTCAGGTTGTCTCCATCTGATGGAGATTCATTAGGAAGTGAAGCATCCAGCGGTAGAGAATCAGCAGAGGAAAGCACCAGACCTGCTGTAACGCCAAGTGACAGCAAACCCCAGCATCGCAAGAGCAAGCATTGTATTACAATAAAAACACATTATCATTTATCATTTATTATATTATTATACTATATACTGACTACTAATAATTATATGTATAAAAAAATATTATTGTCAATTAAAATTATTATTATTATTATTAAAATAGTAATAAACTATTATTAAAATGATTGTTATTTTAAAAATTGTATCTCTTTTTCTCTTGCTCTTATTCCATTGGTTCATCAGCAAAAAACAAACTTGGTAAGTGTCTTTAACCACTGATGTTGCATTCATACATATTTACAAATTCATGACCTTTGACATCAGGCCTTGATGTTCAGGTGCTCAACCTGGAAGTGGTGTGGATGAGCAGTTGTCCTCGTCGTCCATATTTGAGCATGTGGACCGCCTCTCCCGAGGTTCGTCAGATGGAACGCGCAGAGTCTCCAATAAGATACAGCTCATCGCCATGCAGCCCATGCCAAGCCCTCCCTCACATCCACACAACCAGGCCCTGAGTCCCAATCTGACAGACAAGATGTCTGACGGAGCAAAGGTCAACAGTGAGGTTAGCAGACTCCTTTTTACACAAAAACACCTTGGTAAAAATGAAAGGCTCACACTTTAGACACACAGATGTGTCATTTAACCATTTAAAACATAATGTCCACTACTATGAAATGTGTGTAAAAGCTTTTTTTTTTATTTTTTTTTTTGCTTTGCTACTGTTTTTGCTATAGTGCAATAGAGTGATGCTATTAAAAGATATATTTTTGGGAAAGTATAGGAGAAAAATAGCTTTAAAAACAATGAATGAATGAACATGTATACATACATCTAAAATAAATATTTTCTTGACTATTCATTTATATATAATACTAAACATCAAGCTATTTTTCCTGTGAATTATAGTATTTTGCCAAAGCATTGCAGTTTACAGCATACAGTTGTACCTTTAAATTAAAGTTAATTAAAATCATTTATATTTAATAATAATTTATATAAATATAATTTCATTACACTATTTTTGTTAATGAACTTTTAAAAAAATAAATGTCATATTTGTGTGTGTGTATATATATATATATATATATATTAATTATATATTATATTTAATATAAGTTGATTTATTTTTTATTGTATTTTGGTATCTTCTTTCTTTTTTGGGAGAGAAAAGCTTAATGTTTATATTTATTAATCAATAAAATGATGTTATTAAATAAAATAATATTTTTTTTACTTATTCATATATTCATTTATTTATAAAACTGTGTACAATCTAAATAAATGTCTACCCTGATTATACTTGTATTAATTTCGAACATTAAGCACTTATTTCCTTTTCCTTGTTCCTCCTGATTTAGCAATTAATTTATCAAAGGGTTGACTTTCAGAAAGTAGCATATTTCAGCAAAAAATATGTAACCTATAACAAAACATTCGTAACCCATTCTGATGCAGATCCAAGTGGCCTTGAGGCATAAATCCGAGATCGAACACCATCGCAATAAGATCCGCCTGCGTGCCAAGAGAAAGGGCCACTACGAGTTCCCCTCCATGGAGGACATCATGGCAGCGTTCAGCGACAGCTCCGAACAGCAGCGAGTGTATCAACAAGCTCAGGAACAGATACACAAGATCCTGCATCCTGAAGAACACACGTCTTCATCATGCGGAGAACCACGCAAGAGGTCAGGATGATAAATCTCACTTGTTGAAGTGATTTCTGAGTCAGTACTTTTTGAGCATCTCCACTACATTTTAACAATACCATGATAATACTGTTAGCTGTGGTCATTTTGGTCACTCTAATCATGATAAGACATTTTCAACATCCCTAGTATGTATTCTATCTCGGTACTTGCTCTGCTGCAGCAACAGCAGATCTTTTTCGCCCAAGAGCAAACGCATTCACATTGTCATGTACATTACCATGCTAATCCCTTATGTCATGAGAGAACTTGAGTTTGCTATCCGGGAAAGTGAATGGGAAAGTGTTTGTGGATTGCAGTTCTAAAGGAAGACGCTCTCCCAGACACAGACACAGACAGAATCTGAGTGGAAGCGGGAGTCTGAGAGACAAAGATCGCCTGATTACCGATGGAGATGCCACGTACAGGAAGTACCCCGGCGTCAACAATGTGGCCTATGTGGTAAGACAGACACATGCACATGCTTTCACTCAACTTAAACACACAAACTCACCACTCCTCTTCTTGCAGTCCGATGTAGATCAGCTCCCAGATGCAGGAAGCCCTTCTCCAACTGATGAGGTGTTTTTAGACCCTGGATCGCCGCCGTCTTGCCCCGCCCCTGCCCCTCCCAGCTATGTCCCTCCTCAGCCAACCATAGAAGAAGCCCGGCAACAGATGCACTCCTTATTGGACGATGCGTTTGCTCTAGTCTCACCTTCTTCCCAAGGAAGCCCTGCTCCTCTAACATTCACTGGTGTGACGGCAGTCACTGGCGTCGGAGGAATCAGCCCCGGTCAACCCTCCAGCCTGTCTCCACGTCCTTCACGCCAATGGGGCTCCTCTTCTTACCCAGCAGCCCCTGTGCACAGTCCTTTCTCTGCGGTGAGTGACTGTACACGTTTAAATGATAAAATCTGAATCCAAGTAATGTGCAATTTAATCGATTTTTATCTCTGCTTTGTAGAGGTATGCTGAGTTGGGAATGTCTCCCACATCGGTTCAAGGTTTACTGCAGAGGTGAGGTGGATTCTGGGAGGTTTACTAATGGGAAAAGTCAGGAGGAAGTTGAACAATGCATGTAAACATGAATGTGAAGCACAGTGTTTCTTTACCCAGCCTTGTTAAACAAATAACAAGGCTGGGTAAAGAAAAGCAAATATGCTGCCTCATCCCACTTTGTCTACTCTTAAATATTAATCAGGTTCAGATATAATATTTACTCAGCAGATTGTTTGTATAACTTGACAGGCAGACGCAGAGCTCTGGATATGTGGTGTCAGCAGAGATGCAGTCAGATCCTGGATACTCCAGCAGGGGGCAGTATGGAGAAGAAATGCCATCGTCTTCTCGGCCCCGACCAGTAGGGGGCAGCACAGGTAACTGGCTTGTTGGTATTTAAACACATGATTTCAGTGCTATGATAATTGCTATGTTTTGTGTGCGTGTAGGCGCACAGTTGCATCAGCTGACACAAGTGGGCTTGTCAAGTCGGATTGGCCTGTATCCTGGAGTTGGCCGTAGTGTATCAGGACCTTCAGGATCAAGCTGGGCCCAGTACCGCTCAGATGAGGAGATTTCCAGACCAGGATCCAATCGAGAGGCTGTAAATTAAACATGCACATTCATAATAGAATATATATATATGTGTGTGTGTGTGTGTGTGTGTGTGTGTGTTATAAAATCCCCAAACTGTAATATTGGATTACCAAAGCTTTGCAGTTTAGCTGTATTCAGTGAAAGCAAAAATATATAAAGTATAATGCCAATAATTTCAATGGGTAACTAATGATAGCAGTTCCCTAATTAAATTTTTTTCGTGTTAGATTTAAATTACTTCATAAAACATATGTCATATTAATGTAAGTAATTTAAATTAATGTATTTTATTAATTCTTTTTTATCTCCCTCTCTGATTCTCACAAAATATATTTAAATTTAATTAAGTGAAATTAATTTTTTAAATGTTCATTTTTTATTTTTAGCAAATTTAGTGTATATTTTATTTTGTTATTTTATTTATTAATTATTGATTACATATATATATATATATAAAATTTACTTTAATTTTAAGGTTATGCATAATTTTTTTCCTGAGTTGTTGGTATTTATTCATTGTTTCTCTCACCCTCTGTACTTCACAGATACTGACATTCCCAGAATACTCTTCATCACCAGTATTCCAGATGCCTAGGACGTCCCTGCAAGATCCCATAACACCCCAGGGTCACCTGGAAGCCTCGAGTGCAGGGTACATCGCCCCTGAGGAGCATTCTCCACCTCCCCAATCCTCTGCCTCTCTCATCAAGGCTATCAGGGAAGAACTCCAGAGACTTTCTCAGAAACAGGCTGCTGTTGTCAGCTACCAGAGTTGAGAAAGACCATCCCAAAAACCCCAGCCCTGGTTAACTTCCCGATGTACCACATAAACAAACTCACCAGGCCCAACACAGCCCCATGGCTGAGAAGCTGCTTTACACAAAATCCGAACCAAAATCTTCAAATTCAAGTACGGCTGGTCTGTTACATATGAAGAATTACGCGCAATCTTCCATATTGGTATTGCCAAGACATACACAATATAAAATTCCACTTAAATACCTAAATACACTCTCCTATAATACACCACGAAAAAAAACTCACCCTAAACATCATGTCAAGACTGTTTAGAAAAATAGACAAAGTTTCCCCATATTCAGACTCTCAATTTGCATGCTGAGAGCTGTGAACTTTCAAGACTTCATACTGACTGTTGCTAATGTGAAAATCCCTCCCCTTCAGTTCCATGTCTCTCAAAGTGCTTCCTCAAAATGGGTCATCTTCATGTCTCTGGACTTCCTCTGGTGCTAAACATCATTGCTGGGCTCCGCCACGATAACACAATTCAGCCCTGCCCAAAAACTCTGAAGTGGCGTCCTTTCTTTTCCTGTTCTCCCATCTATCCAAGACGTCCAAGCTCTGTTTTAAAACCTAGTGAGCTGCTCAATGTGAAATCTGTTCCAAAGGTTAGCCAACTTATGTTCGTTTACAAGACACTTTAATTAGTTTTAACCAAAAAGTTATATTTCATTTGATAATATTCATTAAAACTAGATAGTATTTTGCCCAACAGTGGTGAGCTTTACTTATTAGAGAATCACATTTTTAGCTTAGCAACATGCTAACATGTCAAACCCAGGACAGTGAAAGAAAAATGTTGATCATAAATTTATTGTATTCGTATATTTGTGTAAAATCACAAAAATATGTTATTTTGCAGAAGATCCCCATAATTTATATAGTATAGTATTTCTGTACTAATTAAAGGATCACGCCATTAGCTTAGCAACATGCACATGTTAAACAATTGAAATCAATTGCTAAATCAAGTCCGTTTGTGTAGCTTCCTCTATAGAGGGTTCAAAATGAGCCACTTATTAGCTTCCATGACACTGTGTTTGTAGAGAGTGCCGTAGCTCACTAGGTATTGGAACAGAGCTAATATCTGTCACCGTCTTCAGGTCTTGCCTTACATTTGAGCTCTGGCTACTTCAGACCCTTTAGGGGAGGAAAGAAGAGTTTTTGTTGGGATCGAAAACAACCTCTGAAGTGAGTATTTGAGTCAGCCCACATGTAGAGATGATGGACAGGCGGCCTCAGCATGGTTCCCATGCCGATAACATCATATTATTTTGTCCAACCCGTCTGCATCTGAGGAAAGGTATCAAAGCAAGCATTCATGATGCCCGTGTTTATTCTTTTAAGCTCTTTCTGCAAGTGGGTTTTGAATGTTGGCTGTCCAATCAGTTCTTTTTAAAGTATGGCTGAGGTAGTTATTAATTTTGCACATTTTCTCATCTTTGCACATTCGTATCATGATTATGATGGAAGTCAATCAGTTAAAGAGTTTATTGTGGAGAAGAGAGACGACTACAGTAACTATATAAATATATAAAGAAAGATAAGTGAGTTCATATACAAATTTATATATATATATATATATACATATATATTGCATATTGATGTATCGACTCATTGAGCACAATCTGATTACATGTTAGATTATATGTTAAGCATATTAGATTGTATTTATTTTTTATTGTTATGAAAGTATTACGTATTAAAGATGTGGGAAAAGTGTTGCTATGGGACTTTTAAAAAAAGACCAAATCACTGTTGAGGCATATAGTTCATTTAGCTTCGTAATTCGGTAGGCATTTTCAATGTATTTTCATGTATTTGGTCGTGTGGATTTGCACAGAGGTATTGTAACGATTCCTATAAGGAAATGTGTTGAGGTTGAAGGCCTTGATCTATATTCTGTTTTAATTCTTTATACTATTTTTA
Source organism: Enteromius radiatus (assembly GCA_032357445.1). Lineage (NCBI taxonomy): Eukaryota > Metazoa > Chordata > Actinopteri > Cypriniformes > Cyprinidae > Enteromius > Enteromius radiatus. The sequence goes on from JAUCMS010000079.1 coordinate 4,506,956, forward strand.
TTCATCTCATATTTTTTAGGACTTTTTTCTTATTTTTCTTAGTTTTTGTTTTTTCATACTGGGTTTCCACAACTAGAAATATAATGCTTGAAAAATGCTCATTAAAATATAACATCTGATGTAATTATAATATTTTCTCAAAATATTTCATTGAAATTGTTTTTTGCAAGTGCAATAAAATTATTTGTAAACAATCCACATCCAGTAATCACAAATGACTTAAAAGGTCACTTTTGGAAACCCGTATGTTTCTTTGTTTTCTTTCTTTCTCCTTAACATTTCTCCTTTCTTGCATCTATAATTTCCTTCCTTCGTTCTTTCTTTTTTTCTATCGATCATGTAGACTCCTGGCAGGCCTTAAATCGGGACGCATGTGAAATGATGGATTATGCTTTATTTCTTTCTTGTTTATTTTGTGTGCTAATGTCTTGATGGGCATGCTAATAGTCTAAAAATATTTAAAAATACAAACAAGCTTGATAGAATTTAGCCTACTTTGAAAGACTACTATTTAATGGTTCATGAGACTAAAAATCAATGGTCAAAGCACAGAGAAACCATTCTGATCATCATCAAAAAAAAGAAGAAATTTTCAGTATTTTGTCATTTATAAACCTGAATAATATTTTTGAAAGTATTTGAAAATCAATATTTATGACTACAATATATCATATGAAAAGAGTATTAATATGTAAACGGACATTTCTCCATATTTAAATATTCAGTATGTAGTCCACAGTTGACCAGTAAGAGGCAAACATCATTGGTAGACTCCCTTTCCCACTGTGCAAAGACCAACTGGGAATTTATTTCTTTCCTTTCATTTTATGTTCAATTATACCGATTTCTTGAACTGTATGCATTCATAAAAGACTAGGTTGAGAATAAGTGTTATATTAACAGTTGTTTAATTAACATGGTGCTACTCAACATGTATGTCTGTGTGAGTGTGTGTGTGTGTGTGGCTGTCTGAAACCATCAAAACCTTACAGCACTGAACTGAACTTAATCACATTTATAGCAATGTACAAGTTCTGAGATTAACTGAATGCAACGTATGTGTGTGTGTGAGCGCAATAGTATACCTCCCCTTTTCCCTATGTCGGTGCCATAGAGGATGTAATAGGAATGTAAACGAAATCTTACAGAAAGTTAATTTTTCATTTCAAGTAAACTACCTGAAAACTAACGACATTCTCATGTTTTTTTATTGAAGATGCTTACACCTTCATCGAGGGATATGTATATTTCTCTCATTCTGTCTTATTTCTTTCTCTTTTGGTCTCTGCAAACTGCATCCCTGTATTTGATGTTTAATGTCTCTATATTGTTGTGTAAATTAAATAATAAACAATGTGCCGTCAATGATGTCTCTTGTGTCAGTGCTGGTTAGATATCTATCTTTCTATCTATCTTTTACTCATTTACTCAATAGATCAATATTTAGAAATGGTTTATAATAAGGTTTTAATAAAAATTTATTTATAACTAGAGTAAAGCAGGGATTTATTTACTTTTCTTGTAGCCATATGGTTACATTTTCTTATAGTAATTGTTATATTTTTAAGGCTTCTTCCTGAACTTTCAAGATTTCAAGTATGGGACATGATACGTACCGGTTGCTGAGTAATACTTGAACGATTCAGAACAAATGTTCGGATTGGATTCTAAACAGATTCAGCGTATTCATTTAAAAGATTCGATTCAATATATGATTCATTCACGGACATCGCTACTCATATGCATGAAATGTTGCCAATCATGATATTTTCTCCACTCCTTGTTCGCTAAAACCTGTAAAGTTACTTATGTCTCCTGCCTAACAGGTCCGTGGAATTAGGCTACATTTGACGTAAAATCATATGTACATTATAAACAGTGTCCACAGCACTTTTTGGTCAGTAGAGTAAGGAGAAAAGTAAAACTAGCCTAAACCGGTTTGTCCACGTTTACTAAATAGCCCTTAGTTGCTTTTAAATACAGCAAAGAAACACGATCTTGGGTGTTGTCTCAGAAAAAAAGGAGACGTGGCCCTTTAAATGCTAAGCCGAACCCCTTCTACGCTGAATTGTGTGACGTTGTTTACCTGTCGGCAGGTGGTGTATTCGGGAGTTACTGCGGGAGAGGTTGATGATGCTTCTTTTCAAAGGGAATATTAACATTTATGCAGAGACATAAATTGGATTAGTACATTCGTAATAGATACCTATTGGATTTATAGTTTTGGAATCTGCCGGAGTTATTTTATCAGCTCTTTGCGAGATTGATTTGCATAAATCGCTGAAAGGTTTTGGCATAACATACGGGAATTCTCGAACAGGTGCCTGTGGGGGAAGTACGGCATAGATAAAAAAAAAAAGTGTCCTTCTGGATGAGATGCCGATGGGAAAAGGGTCGACATGACAGAGAATCGTGTGTGATGACCTCACTTCCTCATCTAATGTTATAGTAAGAATTTATTTTATTATTCTCACATACTCGGACATCTTATAATAAATCAATTAAATGTTTTGTGATGTACTTCTGTTCCTCAGAAATATGATTGCAACATAAAAAATGAATACAGCCCTTTAAATATACAGTACAGTGAAGATATCAAGGTATCAGCTACTGAATGATTATCTTATCCATATACCATGGTATTTGCTTAACAGTGTCATCAAATACAATTACAGTGGTATTTGTCTAAGAAATTAAGGTGTAACCATTGTTCTTGTTCTAAAATGGTATTGCATGGTATGTGTTGTATAACCACGGTGTAAAAATAGACCAATACCATGGTACTGTGTCCAAAAACATGGTATAATAATGTTGAATGTCTTTATATGTGTCCATAAATATGGTGTCCAATTTCTTGACACCATGTCTAACACGACAACCATCATACTTTTATGTAAATATTGATTTATTACCCTTAGTGTTACCTTTTTTTGTTTACATCTACACTTTTCAGTGCCTGCTCTTCAGGAAATAAGTAGACGTTTTAAACAGGATGGCATTAAAGCGCTCGTCTTCCATGAAGACCGAGCTGGTCAATGCCATCCAGCTTCAGGAAATGGAGCTGGAGGAGGAGATCAACACCAGCAGCAGCAGTAATAACACACCTGCCGAAGCTGCTGAGGTCAAAGGTGAAGATCATACAAACAGAACAACAAACCAAAAGCACTTGTGTTTATACTACTGTACTTGTGAGCAGTCAAGTAGTATCTAATGACCTCTGAAACCCAAACAGAACCAAAATGCTACACCGTGGAGGAGGCTGTGGAGAGCATCGGCTTCGGACACTTCCATATATTGCTTTTTGTCATCATGGGTAGTGCCAATGTGAGAAAACTGCCTCTATGTAATTCATTTACCACTGTGTTTTTTTCTGTTTACACATTTCATGTGCTGTGTGTGTGTAGATAGTGGAGGCAATGGAGATCATGTTGTTGGCTGTGGTTTCTCCTGAGATCCGCTGTGAATGGCGTCTAGAGGATTGGCAGGTGGCCCTCGTCTCCACGGTGAGGAGCTCGTCAAATCAGAGGCCTTTACTTAGTTTTCGCTCTTAGGTTTGGAATGGAATGTTGTAGTGCGAGTTGCTCACATGTCACCTTCTTTTATGTCTTTTTGAAGGTGATGTAAGGTGTATTTTATGTCGTGTCCTTTCTTATGTCCCAGATTTATAGGCAAAAAAAAAAATAGTGTGTAAAATGCATTTTTTACAAAATGCATGAATAATAAATAACGGCCTTGTTTGTTTGTGTATGATTTTAGATGGTGTTCCTCGGTTTCATGGTCTGTGGGGTCCTCTGTGGTTATGTTGCTGACAAATATGGACGTTGGAAGGTCAGGCGATGTTTCATATGACGCATAAGTGTGAGAGTGTGGTTTTTGGGTAAATTAGATAAATACATTTTTTTGCACAGGTGGTGTTTGGAGGCTTTATATGGGCAGCATATTTTTCTCTGCTCACTTCATTCTCTCCATCGTATGGCTGGTTCATCTTCCTGCGCTGTATGGTGGGCTGCGGTGTTGCAGCAACATCTCAAGGGTAAGCTTATGCAAATATTTTCCATATTTTTGTGAATTTGATTAAACAAAATTCAGGCCTGAATAGGTTATGTAAACTCTATAATAAAATCTTTAAAGTCATATATATATATAAGTATGCCTATACACAGTTTGGGCTTTTTGTTATTAGACTTGTAAGGCATAGAAACATTTATGTGTGAGCTAATTGTTCACTCTTAAAAATAAAGGTGCTTCACGATTCCATAGATTTGTTTGGTTCCTTAAAGAACCTGACCTTTCACAAAAGGTTCTTTGTGGTGAAAGAAGGTTCTTCAGATTATACAAAGGTAAGAAAGAGATGGTTCTAATAAGAATCTTCGACTGAATGGTTCTTTGTGGAACCAAAAATAGTTTTTTCAATGGCATCTTTTCTTTTTAATAAGTTGGTTCACAAGTAGCTTTGAATGATTCAATCTGTCTGAATTAGACAAAATTTTAACCTTGATCCATGGGAATGTCATGGAAATTCATTGATTATAAATTGTGGAAGTTCCTTTTCAAAAGGTATTAGATTAGGTTCTAATAATATTATATTGTAATATGTACACTTTATGTACTAATATGTACCTTTGAGTTACCAAAATGTACCTTTTAAAGAGGTACCTCCCCAGTGACAGCTTTTGTACCTCTATTTCTGAGAGTGTATGTATAAAAACAATCATTCCAATGCATTGAAGTATTCTCCAAATTCTCTGCTCTTTTCTCTCTAAAGGTTTGTTTTGAAGACTGAATTCATTCCGGCCAAATACAGAGCGTTTCTGCTGCCTCTTGCCTCAGTGAGTTCAAAATGTGAAGTTATGTTTGCCCTTCAACTGGGAAACCTTTAATACTTACCTTACCTGTGATTGGTTGACAGATCTTCTGGATGCTGGGATCAATGCTTATTATTATTCTTGGTATGACGGTGGTGCCTACAATGGGCTGGCGCTGGATGATCCGTTTTTCTATCATCCCCAGCATCATTCTCATTGGACTCTTCATGGTGAGTTCTGTCTAAATGGTGCTGAAACATGCTGAGGGAAATGGATGTAGGTGTTTGTCTTTGGCTCACTTGCTCACTCTTTTCCTTTTTTTAGTTTATTCCTGAGTCTGCACGGTTCCAGGTCTCAGCAGGGAACATACAAGGAGCCATGTCTACACTTAATTGGATCGCTAGGATGAATGGCGCCACCTTACCTGAAGGAGAACTACGGGAACCTGAAGTGGTGAGTATGAGAAGTTCCTGTTTCTTTATCTGTTAAAGAAATAAAATATAAATCAATTTTGCATTGCTTAATATCATTTTTATTAATATATGGATTATATTGTAAGCATAAAACAAGACAAAAACTATAAGCCAATAATTAATTATTTTCAAATTATGGTCAACAACTTACAATATAAAACGTTAAAATGTGCTCAAGATCATGACATGATTGCATTTTCAAGACGAGAAAGATCATTCAAATCTAAAAACAGTGAAAATGAGCATGCACAATTAAATATACAATATTTACAGATAAACAAATATCAGCCAATAACCATTATGGTGCCAACATATTGTACATTATTAAAATATATAGACAGGCACAATTTCTACACACATATGCACTTTATGTAATGTGAGATAAAGAGGCCTGATTCCAAAATAGATAAATAGTTTGAGACAGCAGGTATGTATATTTCAATGGTTATGAAGTATATGGGAGTGAAAAAGGTGCTTATATCTCTCATCTTGTGAATATATTTACATTTATATTACTGTGAACACACTCGAGTGCAACTAACAGGACTGTTTGTTTTCAGGCAGAAAGAGGAAATGCTGTCACTCTGATCAGCCCAGCTTTTAAAAGAACGTCACTTTTGCTGTGGTACTGCTGGTAATGAACACACTTCCCTTTGTTTTTGTATTTTGTGTGTGTGTGTGTGTGTGTGTGTGAAATCAGCAAATACACTTGCTTGGTTACTGTGCTAGATGTGTGACGTAGTGCATTATTCATCCATAGGTTTGTGGCCTCCTTCTCCTACTATGGCTCAGTTCTGAGCAGTTCTGAGTTACTGGAGAAGAATCTTCTGTGCATGACTGACGCTGATCCAGAGCACCAGATCAAACACAACCAGGAGGAGGTGCTGTGTTACTGTATTCCGTTCAACATGGCTGATTACCAGACTCTCCTCATCAGCTGTTTGGGCGAGGTGGCACGTGAGTGACCTTTGACCTTTCACTCAACTTGGTTTCACACATGCAGCTTAGACGAATGGTAAAAGTTGATGTGTTTTTCTATGTATTTCCTCTGCAGTAATACCCCTCAATATTGGCTTGTTAAATATATTTGGACGGAAGACCAGTATGGCCATTCTTCAGCTGTTGTCAGCCTTTTTCTTCATGATTGTTAATATTTGCACAACAATGTAAGTATAGTGTTCACTTTTTCTGTAAAATTATTTTTGTATTTTTGTTATTTAAAATAAATGTGTGTATATATATATATATATATATATATATATATATATATATATGAAGTAGAAATGTATTTAATTATATTTAATATTTAGACTTTTTTCCAATGAGTTGCATATATTATATTATATTATATTATATTATATGAGTTTTATATATATATAAAAAAATTATGAAATGAAAATTACAAAATTAACAAATTTACTAAAATGTCATATAAAATGAAATCAGAAAATATCAATATAAAATATAAATATTTAAAAATAAATTCTTAGTTCAAAATATTATTAAAAGCTATAATAATATATTAATGATACTAAAATTACAATGCGATTCACTATTCCACTTTAATTTACTATATTTTTAAGTAATTCTGTGTGCACTTAATATTGCATTATATTGTGTACATTCTTGTAAGTACAGAAAACTTTTATTATTGCATTTAATGACAACTCTTATTTTAGTTGTGTACATCTAGATGACATTGTATCTTTAAAAATGAAAATTTGTTTTACATATTGTATGCATATTATAAACAGCGTACATAAACTATACTGAAAATACAATAAAAGTAGTACGGGAGTATGCTAGTATGCACATAGCCATTTACTCACAATAGGGGTTTTCAGACATTTCTCCTGTGGCCACATGTCAGAAGCGCAGCTGAAGTAGAAAACTGAAAAAATGTTTTTCTCCCTCTCCAGGATGGGTTTTACAGTACTGCTCTTCCTTCTCCGCTCTGTGGTTTCCATGAATTTTAATGTTGTCTACATTTACACAGCAGAGGTAACACCCGACATACAATATGAACACTCCACTTGCTCTTCATGGAAGAGTTTGCCACAAAATTACAATTTTTACAGTTGGTGTTTGTGTACAGGTTTATCCCACAGCTGTACGCTCAATTGGAATGGGCTTTTGCACATCCTTCAGTCGAGTTGGAGGAATGATCGCACCATTTATTGCTCAGGTGCTTTTAATGTGTTTTACTTTGCATATGTGTTTGTACATAAAGATCTGTGTTCGGATGCATGCTTAACACATTTGATTTACACAGTGTTTGCGTGTGTTATAGGTGTTAATGTCTAAGTCTGTGATTCTGGCCTTGTTGCCGTTCGCCATTGCGTGTGTGATTTGTGCGGTGGGAGTGGTGTTTTTGCCCATTGAGACCAGAGGACGTGCATTACTAGTAAGAATCTTTTCTCCCACATTTCTCAAAACAGGTTTTAACTGAGGTCAAACTGAGAGTTTAACAATGTGACATTTTGTTTTATTCCTCTATTTCAGCAAGATGCCTGAAATACACCTGATGGAAATGAAGAAAAATTGCACTTTTATATAAAAAAAAACATCTATTAAAGCTGGAACAATTTTTTATTGTTTTTAAAGTTGCCTTTGTTGTGTCCTTCATTAATATTTATGCAAAATCTGTTTACCTGCTAAAAAACAACAACAATAGAACCCCGCCCAAAACTGTTATGAATTTAATAGACATAATGGGAATTTTATTGGTTTTAATAGAAAGTATAATGGTGTCTACTGGTATGAGATGGATTGTATTGGTGGGACATTAAATCCTGTTGGAAAAATGCCCAAAACATACTACAAAAAGGAATTTTGTAATGATTTTACTGGAAGAAGTTAAAAGTTCATAATGGTATTTTAATGGAAACCATTAGAATTTCTGTGATGGTGTCTATTGGGCTTCTATTGTTACATCCACGCCAGGCTCCACCCTTTCTTCCACTCAGCGTTCACTATCCCCTGAGTATTAACCACCATCACCTGCCACACACACCTGCCTGCACTCAACGTC